>QRFJ01005969.1:0-59671 GCA_006176705.1 Cocos nucifera | reverse complement strand
TCCAGAACGATATTCTCAAGAGAAAGAATCTAGCTTTGAGCTTAGATAGTGGCAGCTCAGCTTTGGCAGCTTCTAGAGGAGTAGGAGGTAATAGATGGAGTGGCAGAGGATTGCGAGGAGGACGATCCAAGTCCAAGATGAATGATCCTAGCAAGACCAAATGCTACGATGCAACAAATTGGGGCATCGAGTCAAGGATTGCCCACAACTCAATGATCGAATGTGGGCTACTATAGCGATGGTCAGTCGCGAGTCAGAGAATAATATCTTGGAGATATCTAACGAGGTATCTAGTTCTTCCTAGTAGTGAATTTTAGATTCTACATGCATATATAATATTTATTATAGAAAAAAATAGTTTGACTTTCTGGAGAGCAGTGATGGCACTATTTATCTACCGAATGGATTGAGCTGTGCGATCAAAGGCATTGGGATGGTCAGCTAGAAGATACATGATGGTGTAGTGAGGAGATTAGGGGAGGTCTGATATATATCTAATTTCAAATGAAATTTTATCTTACTGAGCAGACTAAATTCAAATGGCTAGAGATGGATAGTTGGTGATAAAATCTTGAAGGTCATGCACGGTGATAGGATGATATTGGAGGAGAAGAAGAAGACAAGAGGACATTACTATCTAGCAGAAAGTCCAGTGCGAGGTGGAGCTCCAAGTGAAGATGGATCGGGCATGAGACGGAAGACTCGGGAGGATGAGAGGTGACATTGCAGAGTGAAGTTCCTTTGCCATAGAAAAATTCCTTGAGCAGGTCTTTGGTTAGAGTGGACACAGTCCATGATGGAGGTGGGATCGAGCGGCTTCGTTCGACTCCCATGTTCATCCATCCATGAACAGCAGGCATGTCCTAGGACATCGGGGTGAGATGGATCATAAGCTCTCAAACTTATGTAGAGGTCAAATATCTAGTCGAGATAGAGATTATTAAGATTTGACGTCTTGAATTTGATCCACAGCAAAAAGAGAATCAGTTTTCAGCATAGTAGTTAGGCCAACTTTGATATGCGATCGAGTTGGCTCGGATTGAGATCAAGCTGACTTGAACCACAATTGAGCTGGCTCTCTCAGGTAGATAGAAATAGAAGTTCGGATGAGATGCAACGAAGCCAACTTGATCCCTGATCGAGCTAGCTCGATGAAGGTGAACAGAATAGGATGGAGTTTTCTATTTGGACTTGGATTGTGATTAATCTAAGAGATCTATGGAAGTTGCGCGTGGACCATAGGATTCAGTAGCCATAGAGGGTTACGGTCATGATTTAAAGATTGAAAAATATTTCAAGATTTTATCAAAAATATGTTCGACTCATATTAGGAGAAAGAGTCCTATTAGGACTCCTATAACTACTGAGAAAAGAATTCTTATCCTATTTAAAGGACTGAGGTGCTGTGGAACAGAAGGATGATGCGTGTGGCATGAGAGGCACATAGAGAGACTCAGGTAGCTATCAAGAGAAGCTTGGTAAAGCATTGAGTACGTACAGTCCGCGAGAGAGAGAAGTAATAGGTGCATAACATCCGACAAGAAGGCTCTAAGGGTAGAGCATCTTATAGCTTCTGAGGATCTTCTTAAAATTTTTAGAGAGCTTTTATGAGGATGCTTCTAGTTAAAAGAAATTTATGTACAGTGAGTTGAGAGTGGGTATTCTTCTCTTGTATTTATTTTTCTTTTTCATAGTGAAGCTTTGCATGCCCCGTAGAGGTGAGTCTTTAGACTGATCCACATACTTGATTATTTTTTTATTTTATTTTTTTCTTCTTTCTATCACAATAATTTGGTACTAGATCCTTATCAAGCGGTATCAGAATAGTTGATATTTCAATAAATTGATATCAGAGTGAGTTGATACCATAACACTTGTAAATCCTCTCTTTGTGCCATCTCATTAATCAAGCAATACTCTTAAACAAGTAAAGCCTTTGAAGTCTAGGAGTGAGTGGAAGGTATCGAAGAATCTTATATGATATACTCTTCTAATTGCTACCCTCTTGTCTTAGCTTAAATCGGCTTTCACCGCATACGTCGTGTGAGTTCTTTAGTTGGCCCTCCTTACAGAAAAATATGTAATCATTATGACATGTATCTATCTTCTTATAACCCATGCCTAACCCTTTCACCATTTTCTTTGAAGCATAGAAGCTCCTAACAAGCTTCTCATCCTTAGGTAGCATCTTTTTTATTATTGCTACTATTCTATCATAACAATTGACCATAATATTAAACTCGATCTTCAAATTTAATAACTCTGACACAGCTTATAATACTATGTGTGCTTCATGTCCTGGCCATAATGGTTCATCAACATCTTTCAGCATATGGTAGAAATCATCATTGCTAGTTTCTAAATTATCCTGCACATTTTAGTTAAATTCAGGACTAGCCACATCCATAACTTTGTCTACCATTCTATCTGTGTCTCTATCATGCTCGCTTCTAACCCTTGCAACTTTCTTCTACATCTCTCCCTATGGATACCAATGCTTGTAGTTGGAAATAAATCCATTCTTATACAAATAAATAGTAATTATATCCCTATCAAATATTTCTCTATTGCCACATCTGTTATAAGAGCAACGAGGCCATCCTAGATGTAAGAGTGCTGCATTCCCAAAAGCAAAATTACAAACATACTCTACACCCTCCCTATATTTAGTAGAAATTATCCCATCGACTATTCGATGGTCCATCCAACTACGATCCATAACACACTATCTAAGAATTCTATATATACATAAATATAAAGTAATTACTAATTAATTATTTTATCATTCAAAATTGCTTACATAGTAAATGCATCCTATCATCAACTAATAGCTATAGAAGGTCCTATCCCATTCAGAAAATACATTAATTCTATAGGTTACTATAATTCAAACAATATATAATAACGGTCGAAAAAAAATTTGGTAGCATTTTTTCTTAGTTCCCCCCACATGGCTGAAGATGTATTGGGAGAACTAAAAAAAAATGCTATTCAAAATTTTTTCAAACCTCTAGTATACCATTTGATTGATGTAATAATCTATATAATTATTTTTATTTTTTAAATTATCCATATTAGATAATCAATTGATGAATATACATAATTCTTTCATCAGTATAAAAATATATAAATATACAGATATAGTAAAATATGTATATTAAGCAAAAAATGGATCTATGATTCTATGCAATGTAATTTTTTTTAAAAATTAACATCTAATTAATTATTTAAATTAACATCTAATTATAGGATGCTATAGAATATACACTCAACCCTTGCACAAGGATTGGCTGCCCTAGACACCGACTAGGACTTGAAGCTCGAGTGCATAGGGCATGCCTCGGCCCTGTGTTTGTAATACTGCTCGGCACCTTCCCTTAGTCCAAGCTAGTGCTCTGTATGTTGAGACTCAAGTCCCATACTTCTAATTGATTAATTAATTAATTAAATATCTAATTAATTAATTAAATTAATATTTAATTAACTAATTTTTTAATATTTAATTATACTTAATTAATATAATTTAAGTAAAAAAATTAACTTTTAGAGATGGTATTAATCGTTACTAATGTTATCGCTAATACTCACAACAATAAAGAGCTGGCTCAGGGATGAGATTGCTGGGTTACAATAGTAGGGAGATGGCTCAGAGGCGACGGGGCTGCAGGAAGGTAGCGTGGGTTAGAGCCGCGGGGTCAAGTCGGCAGGGTGGGGCCACAGGTTGGGGGCGGTGGGGCTAGGGCCGTGGGGTTAGGCCGACAATGTTGGGGCCGATGGGGTCGGGCTGGCGACGTTAGGGCCAACGGGGTTGGGGCAACCATGGGCATGGAGGGACATGGGCATGGGGCTGTGGGATGCCAGAGGGATGGGGTAGCGAGGGACGGTGCATGGAGGGAGGAAAGGAGGGTTGGAGGGGGTTTAAGGGAATTTAGGCACCAACGAGAGGGTGGTCGTGGGCATGGAGGGATGCGGGCTCGGGGCTACAGGATGCCGGAGGGATGGGTTAGGAAGGGAGGAAAGAAGGTTGAGGGAGATTTAGGCACTGGCGAGAGGGCGGCCACAGGCATGGAGGGATGTGGACTTGGGGCTGCAGGACACTAGAGGGATGGGGCAGGGAGGGATAGGGCGGGGAGGAAGGAAAGGGGGGTTGAGGGGGTTAAGGGGCGTTTGAGCACCGATGAAAGGAGGATCACAGGAAGGGGAGAGGACGAGGCGAGCACAAGCAAAATTTTTTTTTCTCGTGGTTGGAAAATATGGCGGAGTATTAGCGATGAAAATGTAGCTATCGCTAATACCATCGATAAAAGTATTAATGATAGTGATTTTCATTGCTAAAAATAGTATGCCATTGCTAATACTAATAATTTAAAATAATATTTTTTTATAATTTTTTAAATATTTTTTTTTCAAAATTATTAAAGATGGCAAATCTTGCCATCACTAATAGCCATCGATAATTAATTAATTTAATTATAATTATAATCATAAATTTTTTTAAATTTTAAATTTATTAGTGATGGCTTTTGTCATTACTAATAGCTAGTCATCCATCGCTAATACTTTCTATTAGCAATGGCAAAAATATCATTGCTAAAAGTCATCGCTAATAAGCCTTTCTGTTCTACATTTCATACTTGCTAATTAATTTGTGCCTGCACTTGTGGTTGTCTACTTTCTTACATAATAGTTTCTTAGACAATTCTCCTAGCATATTATCCACATCTAGCTGCTTTTCATGCTTGATATTTTGTAGAATCTGATGATCTCTCTGACGGAGGATTGGCATCGGTTGGCGGGTCTAGGGATAGATCTACTATAGTGCGCCATTTATCGCTAATCAAGGACAACTTAAAGAAGTTATGTTCATAAAATTTAATCGAGTATATAGTTTTAAAGTTGAATATATATTCTAGATGCATTCGTGGGGTCTAGCCTCTTAGCTACAGGTAGATGTTGATTTTCTTCTTCTTTATAAATCCAGCTATCAAGAATAGTTTATTTTGTTCTCTTCATTTTCTCTCTTCTCCACCATGGCTATTGTAGCTGCTTTCTCCTTCCTATCCTTTGCCACCTTTCCTCTGGTGAGTACTACTTCCTTAATGAAATGGTATACTAGAGCCACTCAAGCGATTTTCTTGATGTTAGCTAACATACGGTAGCCTTAAATCTAATTTAACTACTTTAAAACTAATTTAACTAAATTTAATTAGATATTATTATTTTTATTTAAATTTTAAATCTAATTTAACTAAATTATATAAATATTAATTTAAAAATATTAAATAATTTAAAACAAGATTTAAATTAAAAAAATATTTTAGTATGAGAAATAGCTTCATACCATCATTAATAACATATTTTCATTGCTAATAATCCTAGAATCAAATTAAAAATATAAAATTACTTTAGTATTAGCAATGGCTTCATGCCATTGCTAATAATAATTTTCTATTGCTAATAATATTAGAATCAAATTAAAAAAATAAAATTACTTTAGTATTAGTGATGACTTTACACCATCTCTAATAATAATTTTTTATTTCTAATAATAATAAAACTAAATTAAAAATAAATAAAATTACTTTAGTATTAGTGATAGCTTGCTACTATCACTAATAATAATTTTTCATCATTAATAATATTAAAACTAAATTAAAAAAAATAAAATTATTTTTTATTAGCAATGCATCTTGCCATTGCTTAAAGCCAAACATGCCATCACTAATAATTTTTTTATTTTTTATGATGGTAAATTTCTTAGTCGCTATTTACTATAGGGAAAAAGCATTATTAACGATGGCAAATTTATCATTGCTAATACTCAATATTCTTGTAGTATTGGCATAAACAATAGTAATTGAGACTTGAAGAAGAAGTAAAAAGTGCTGGAACCATACTACACATGCTACACTAGAACTGGTACTTGGAAAGCCTTGTAGGACTTACAATCCTATATACCAGCTGTGCTTTGTGTGGAAAATTAGTGTCAAAGCAATCAAAAAATAGTGATATTAGTACAACCAGTTGCCTAAGAGGTTCTCAGAGCTTATAGATCCATCTTTCTTGTATTGCAGGAATAGAGGCTAGAATCCTCACTCTGACATGCCTCTAGGGCTTACGGCCATTGCATATACCAAGTGTCTTGGGTGCTTGAGGTGAATAGGGTGATTTGCATAAGTAAGGATTTTTGAATAACATATAAGAAGAAGAATAGTATCAATGGCGGAATTGCAATGCTCAAAATTGATATAAGTTAAGATATGTTTAAATTTTTATGTCTAATATTTAAATAGAAATCTTGAAGCTTCTTGAATCAACACTGTCACATAAAAACATAAGTTAGAAATTTTGAAGAAAGATTATACTTTTATTGGTAAAACTTTGGAAGACTACAACATGTCACCCTCGACACAGTTATAGGATAAGGAACTTGGTACAAGACAGACATAGGTTGATTGTTCTGGTTTTGATATAGGGATTGGAAGGTTTTTGTTATGAGGACTTGGTTATTTGCTATTGATTTCAGAGGAACAGGATTGAGATGGAGCTTCAGAAGAAGGTTATATATATATATATTATATTTCTTAACATGGATGAAGATCCTTACAAGGGATATGAAGACCTCTGGTTTCTAAACAGAAGGTTAATCATGTTAAAAATAAGAGAAGAACCTCGTATTAACATGGGTTAAGATCTTTACATGGGATGTAAAGGCCTTCAATTCTTAAACAAGAGGTTAACCGTGCTAAGAATATGATGAAAACCTCGTCTTAACATGGGTGAAGGCCCTTATGAGGAATGTGAAGGCTTTCGATTCTTAAATAAAAGGTTAATCATATTAAAAATAGAAAAAAAATCTCATCTTAACATGGGTGAAGATCCTTATGAGAGATGTGAAGATCTTCGATTCTTAAATAGAAAGTTAACCATATTAAGAACAAGAGAAGAATCTCGTCTTAACATGGATACTGAAGGCCCTTACGAGAGATATGAAGGCCTTCAGTTCTTAAATAGGAGGTTAACCATATTAAGAATAGGAGCAGAACCTCATCTTAGCATGGATGAAGATTCTTATAAGAGATGTAAAGGCCTTTGGTTCTTAAATAGAAGGTTAACCATGTTAACAACAGGAGGAAAACCTCATCTTAACATGAGTGAAGATCCTTATGAGTGATGTAAAGGCCTCCAGTTCTTACATAGAAGGTTAACGACATTAAGAATAGAAGAAGAACCTCATCTTAATATGGGTGAAGATCTTTACGAGGGATATGAAGGTTTTCAGTTCTTAAATTGGAGGTTAACCACGTTAAGAATGGGGGTAGAACCTCATCTTAACATAGGTGAAGATCCTTACGAGGGATGTGAAGGCCTTCGGTTCTTAAATAGGAGGTTAACCATGTTAAGAATAGAAGAAGAACCTCATCTTAACGTGGATGAAAATTCTTACAAGGAATGTGAAGGCCTCTAGTTCTTAATGATAACTATCATAAATTTATAAATAAAAGTATTAAAATAGATATTAAATTAATATTTATTTTAAAAATTAATATTTTTATTGATATTTTATAGAAAAAAACCTCATTAATGTAAAAAGTTAGATTTATACATTAAAATGAATCAAATTCGATTCAAATCGGAGCTAAAATGGAAAAGATATGAAGACCGAAAGTTCAAATAAAGAAAAAAAAGAAAAAAAAATCATTATGCTATGGTGTTCTTGGAGGAGCCCATTGGGAGAGAATTTCATTCTCTTCTAGATATGTAATAAACTCATCGGAAGGATATTCACCCTCTCGGTTAGATCGAAAAATTTTAATACTCTTTTCAGTTTATTTTCTATTTTATTTCAAAATTTTTTGAATATTTCAAATGAATCTGACTTATGTTTTATCAAATAGACATACCCATACCTAGATATATTGTCAGTGAAAGTGATGAAGTAAAAATATCCATCTCTAACACTTGTGCTTATAGGTCCACATATATCAATATATACTAGATCTAAAAGCTCAATGGCTCTCTCATCTTTTTCAGTAAAAGATGATTTGATCATTTTTCCAAAAAGACAGGACTCATAGGTTGAAAGTGATTTACAATTACTAACTTTGAGAATTTTCTCTTGAGTCAATCTATTTATCCTATTCTTGTTGATGTAACCTAGGCAATAATGCCATAAGTAAATATCAGATATATTATCTAATCTAGGGTGCTTGCCAGTGGAGTAGATTATATTAATAGGTTATGATATTATATAAATTTTAATCAATTAATTTTTTAAAATAAATTATTATCTTAAAAGTTGATTTAATTTCTTAGACTACCTAGTTATCTTTTAAGCCTAGTATAATTTACTTTTCAATTAGTTAGATTCTCTAAATTAGTTTAAATAAAACCTAACATAATTAATCTAATTAACTTAATTAAAATCTATCTTTTATTTTTTTAACTTTAAATAATCTAATATAACAAAAAAATAAATACACCTCATAATACTTAATTAATATAGAGAAACTAATTAAACCATAAAAAAAAAAAAATTAACATGTTTGGATACCTTATTTTGTTTGCATTGCATATCCATAATATACTTTAAGGACACAACCTATTAAACTAGATAAGATGGAGATTTGATCATCCTTTCTTAGCCTACAAACCACCACCCTTCATATTGCATTGATCTAAGCTTTTAACTTAAAATCAATTAAATGTTGGCCCTTAAGGATATTCGAGCTCATTAGGATAAGGAATCCTAAGAGTTGGAATAGATTAGGGTTAGTCAGTTTAACTAATATCTACGACAAGTGATTCAGGACTGCATCATGAAGGAAGATGGTTACTTATTGATTTCGTTGGCTTACCTAATCAAGATAATTGGTGTCTAAGAAAAGCAATGAGAGAACTCCCATTGATCTTACACTTACCTGGCCAGTTGAGTGGTTGATTCTTTACTTGGAGGGCTTGAAGATGATCTTGATAGTTAAGAGCTATCTAGATATAGATTAATCTTAGGATAGAGAGTTCATGCTTATTTAACTTGATTGAAATTATAACAAATATTAATTAATTCTTTGCATCTATCATCCTTAGATCTAGAATTCTTTAGGCTCTTATCTTTAGAATTCTCTCTCCTCGTCGCTTTTTTTATTCTTTAAAATATGATAAAATAAAATAAATAACAATCAAAGATGAATTTTTATGATGAGCTATCCAGTAGAGTAGATCATCTAGAAGCTAATAGAAACTCTTCATATCCATCTTTTCTTCCTACACAATGAGTTTGTGCAATATGTTCGAGCCCTACTCACTATGCAAGTAAATGGTTATACTGATTTTTTGGATATATATATGAGCAAGTTTATCTAGATCAAACCTAAATGGCTTATAGACCAGAAAATGGTCTACACTTTAACACCTATAATCCAGGTTGGGGGGCTCAACTACATTTTTTGCGACAATCACAACCAGTGATTATCCTAATGCCACAAGGACTAACATTCATGGATGCACATTATAATATTCCCATCCATAATATTAATCTTCTCCAAATAATAATGAGTCAACTTTTAAGCAGTAGACGAGTTAGAACTTACCAATCAACCATTAAACAATCTAGATGACCAAAGGCTCAGTTCATTAGAAAAATATTTAGAAGTCATGATAAAATCACAAAACATCCTTATGCAGACCACAAACCTACTTATGAATTCAAACTCCCAAGCCATTGCTCGTCTAGAAATATAGTTGGGTCAGTTAGCCAAGGCTATTAGTGAAAGTGAGTTGCCTAGTCAATCCGAGAGTGATCCTAAGAGACCATACATAGCTAGAAATTTTAATATTCCTATAACTTTTTCTGAACAATCACATATAACTCTCAAGAAAGAAATGATCATAAAACAAATCTGCATAACTACAAAAGTTCCTCTTAGACCATATAATTGATGCAAAAACATATAGTGAACCATTTCTATCATCATCTTCTCTACCTATGGTCATAGAACAACCTTGCACAACTAAAAAGACTCTCTTGGCTCATATAATTGAGGCAAAATATAGAAAAGACTAAGAATGATAGGACGAACCAATTCCATGACCCTACTTACCTACGATCCTGTTTCGAAGTGCCTTAGAATCATCCAATCCTTTTTACGGGAAAGGACCAATTGATAAAATAATAAAATTAATAGAGACTTTCCAAGAATCATAAATGAATAATATATTAGAGGAAGCTTCACTCATAATTTTTTTCTAAGATTCATTAAATTTCTATTTGATTCACTATGAGGTGGATGATTTTGATGGATACAATACAGAAGTTAATGATCAAATAGATATACCCTATCCTAAAACCACCCCATTATGGATTAAAAAACTTGAGCCTCCACCTAGCCCACCAATAGCTCCTTTGTTAGAACCACTAACTATTTTAGAATTAAAAACACTTCCTGATGCATCCATTAATAACCCATGAGTGATACTTAATCAGGAAACCTAACTTATAGATGTTCTAAAAGCACATAAAGAAGCTGTTGGATGGGTATTATTAAAATAAAGAATAATAATTTTAAGAATATTTTTTTTATATTCAGCACTACTTTTGAGGATGGTCTCCAAAATTTATCTACTATATGGAGGCAGATTTTAAAAAAATTTTAAAAAAATATCATGATTTAGATCAGGAAGAGTTGATGTCAAGATATATCATACCCAAGATAGAGAGTGAGGTAAATCAGGTTATAGTTGAAGAAATTTCTAAACCACCATCTCTAATTTCATCCCATCAAACACAATCCCTTCTTGGTATTATAAAAGTTATAGATTTTGGCATAACATGCTTGCTTTGAATACACTATTGGTCAGGGCTAAATCTAATCGTCGAAAAGCATTTCAAGAATGTTTTACTGCCATGATAACTAGACCTTCTGATTGATCCTATCTTTTTGAAAATCTGAAGGATGCATTAAAATTGACTATATATAAAACTCCTTCATAGGGTCTGGCTGAAGATGTTAAACTTAGCACTTACTGAAAGGCAACCTAGCTTTTTGCTTTTACATTTTTTTTAAATTTTTAGTTTACTTTTCTTTCAGGATTAAGTTGGGAGAGAATTACAGACTCATAATGAACGAAGAACAAATAAACACCAGACCAAGCTAAGAACCATATTAAGCCAGGTGAACTCTTTTTTTTATTTTTTTTATAATTTATCATACTCTATTTTTTTTCTCCATTAAAAATAATGAAAATTAAATTGAAGAGAAAGAAAAAATAAAATAATTAAGTCCTCAAATATGATAATAATTAATCTTATGTACTTGATTTTATGCTGATTTAAAGTTTTTCAAATATTTTAATTGATGATTGATTAATGATCTAGAAAATTTTTGAAATACTAAGGACCACATTATTAAGAAAATTTAATAAATGATCAAATTTAGAATAGAATAAATTTTTAAGTGATTCTAATACTTTCTTCCAGCCTATATTCAATAAAAAATCTACTTTATATGGGTATGAATAAAAAATTAAAAATAAATAAATAAATAAAATAAAAAATAAGTTTTAAATATTGATCTTCCACTAAGTAACTAGGTTCCGTTGTCTAAGTAAGCAATATTATTCATATCAAAAGTGGACAATATGAAGAAGCTTATTATATAGTTAGTTTTAATCTGTAGCCTATTTGACTCGAGTCAGTAAATCCGATAGATGATCTATACCTAGTGCTCTAAAGTTAACTAGTTTGAGAGTCATTGATCCAAAGCTTGCTATAAGGATCAAATAGAAAGCTTAAGGGGATAAAATATTGCATTGACTGTATAAAAAAAAAAATCTAGTCCATACTAAAGATAAAGGATTTAAAGAATAAATATAGAAAATTGATCAAAGAAAAATTCTAAAATTTTATGTTCTTCGCTTAACCACTATTTGGGATGGAATTAATAATCCGATGACGTATCTCCTAAATCTCTAACAAGATATCAATAGACTTTAGAATGATCTAAAGAAACTTTCTTATCTTATCAAGTCAGTACATGCCTCTAATTTTTCTATCTTTACTTAAGGATGAGTAAAACTCAAGTTGGGAGGGTATGATAACTATCATTAATTTTATAAATAAAAGCATTAAAATAGATATTAAATTAATATTTATTTTAAAAATTAATATTTTTATTAATATTTTATAAAAAATAATTTTATCAATATAAAGAGCTTGATTTATGGATTAAAATAAATCAAATTTGACTCAAATCGGAGCTAAAACAAAAAAGATACGAAGGTTGAAAGTTTAAATGAAAAAAATAAATAAATAAATTAGCTGGTTTAGTTGAACCTAGATCGGTCCAGCGTCTACGGCCCATGCAAACTCGATTGACCGCGTGAACCAAAACCTGGCCCAACCCACGCGCCTTCGGCCCGTGCAGCCCACTACCCTTTAGTCATGATGTCACCATGACGTGAAAAATCATGCGATCCATGATGAACCGCAATAATGTTTGGCTCATCACGGACCCTTGACAGGTCCACCACCAAGAAACATGGTGCATAGGTCATTTTCATAATTTTACCTGATGCGACTGTGCTGATTCGCTGAAATCTACGATGCACTCAGTCTAGGTGGTCCACCAGTATAGTGATGGTGTGATCGGATGGTTGTGCTCACGGTCAGTCAAAATCTAATGGTCCAAGTGTTTCTGATTTGATTAAGGATCCCAGCTCTCTCTAGCACCATCTAGAGGTTGAAACCAATTCCCATACATGATTTGATGGGCAAAATCAGCTTTGAGGGCGATCGAATGATGGAAATTAATTCCAACATGACCCAGGACATCTCCAAGCATGATCCAATGGCAGTTAACCCTTGATGAAGTCGATCATATAGTCCAAATTTAATTCGGGCTTTGAATCAAGGGCTTAGCAGTAGATTTGATGGAATTTAGAGCCCTTTGATCATCATTCGATGGCCAGGAAACTACAAGCAAGAACAATTTGAGCCAAACTCGAAATAGGACCTCGGGAAGGACTTCAAAACTCCTATTTTCTTTCTATTTAACCTCCCCTTCATGCTAGAACCTAGATAGAGAACCCTCCTTTGGGAGATTAGCCTTCTTCCAATCTCTCTCTCCCCCTTCTCTTCCCCTCTTCTCTCTTCTTCTTTCTTTTTTCTTTTTTTTATCTGGGAGATTTGAACATGCCGGGAGTGAGCAGATCATCAACCATGCATGGCTAAGGAGTTGAATTATGGGAAAGTAGATAAAATCTTCGAGCATGGATTGTAAGTTTTTTCTTTATCTTTTGTAATTTCTTTCATGCAATGAATAACATATTCTCCTGTTCAATCTTATATTTTATCCTTCATGCATAAGATCTTATATTAACATGCTTATTACTGTTTAATATCTAAATAGACTATATTTATGAAGATGGATTGCGATCGGAAGATACAATCCGTGCTTGATTTAATAGTTTATGTTAGAGAAAATCATTAAAAGTTATGTTATTAATTTTAAAAATTAAAATAATGAATAGCTTATGATTTTATTGTGATGAATCATGATCGAAAGATATAGTTCATACTCGAAAAAAATAGGTTATAGTCATAACTAAATTCTTAAAATTATTAAATTTTTATATTAAAATAATTATCACAATCTTGCTAGAGATGGATTCAAAATTTTAGAATATCTTTAATCAATTTTAAAATTCTAATTAATTAAGTATTTACTTTTTTATTTTAATTTGCTAAATCTTAATTATTTTTTTAAATTTAGTTATTTAAATTTTTATTTTATAAATTAATTTAAAATTTTATTTTTTAATTAAAATTAAATATAACTTAGTCTTTAATCTTTGAGAAAATCGACATTCGACTCATCATTATTCTAATCCATAGTAAGTTTGGTTTAATTTTTATTTATTGCCGTAACGATAAGAATCACTTAAATAGGAGCATAAATTTAATCTTAAACAAGTTTGAAAAATTCTTGTTCATAAACAAGGATAGATCTAAGAAAGGTTGAATGAAGATTATTGTTCCAAAACAAAGTCTATTCCGAGCACAAAGTAATAATAAAGAGTTCAACAAACATCAGATTGAGACATGACAAAGAAGGATGATGTAAAGAAAGGTCATTTTATTAAATGAAAGTCATTACAGGAGTCACAAAGATTACAAAAGCAAAAAGAAAGAAAATGAAGTTCTATTCGAACTTCAGACTACCGACCCTAGTCATCACCAAGAAGTATTTTAGATTGCTTATCTGATCTTCAAGCTCCTTTCTTGCTGCTAAACATTCACCAAGTAACTTTCAAGCTCTTCTGGCATCTTCTTCTACCTCTCTCAATCTTTTTTGAAGAACGGTAGATTCAGCCTCGACATCTTTAACAGCATTCTCCTGATATGTCATCTGAATTTTCAGCTGAAGAAGTTCAGACTTATTCTTATCATAGACTTCGGTGAGATTTACAAGACTATTTTTAATTGAAGCAAGTTCACTCGAATCCTCACTTAGACCAACTCGAGCATTGCCTGCAAGTTTCTAAGCCAAGCTATCTCATCATTGGCTGTCCGAAGTTATCATTTGAGATTGAAAATTTGCTTGTTCTAGCCTAGCCTATAATTATCGTATGCCTCTTCTATGGAGTGCAACTAATTTTGAAGTTTGGAGAATCTCTTAGACCAGTCTCAATCGTACTTCTCTTGATTTTGGGACCAAAGCGATCATTTCTCCAACTATTGGATCTTCTCCCTCATATCTAAGTTCGACCTCAAGGGAGCAAATCTTGATAGTTAAAGCCCAAGACTTTTAGCTGGCAAGCTTGGATGCTTGTTTAAGCTCTTCAGATAGATGGTATTTTTTTGAATTGTACTCCCTAAAGGCTTGTTTCAAAGCTTAGCGTAGGTAGTTGATCTCAGCAGAAGCTATTTTATAATTATTTTTCGACTTTTGAAGCTCATCCTTAGTTTTCTTCAATTCTTTGTTGGGCTGATGAATTTTCTTCTTCAGAGTTTTTATGTGGGCTTTTAGGGGAATGGCTTATGGTAATAGAGTATCTTCAGCCCATGGTTGAGCTCGGTGACCAAATTTGCAAGCCACGTTCTATTTCATGAATATATTGCAATACACAAAGGTATGGAAAACTTTAAATTCACTGCTCCAAAATTGATTTTAAGTACATATGGAATAAAAGCAAAAGAAATCTACAATTAAAGGAGGTCTTCGATCTTTGGCTGGGAGAGCTCAGTCCAGCCTCGACAGGTGTTGACTCCTCGATGGGCTTGGGGGCATCGAAAGCAGGCTCAATAGAAGGATGATCGATTTCAGTTATGGGGAGGTCAGGTTCATCATCAGAAAGATCCTCCAGTTCATCCTACAAGAAGTCGAGATCTAGTTCAGAATATTTCTCAGCAATCCTTTACTAGCAGATGTCAAAATTGGAGCTATAGGCTTCCTTGGCAAATTGAATTTTGATGTTTTCAAGTTCTTTGAAAGTCTTGAATTCTAACACGGCCATCCGCTTGGCTTCGATCACTCAATTTTCTTCTTCCTTCTTAACTTTTGAAACTTCAGCTTTGGCTCTCTTCCTTTTCTCTATCTCTGAAGCCAAATTGATCTCCGAAGTCAAATCGATCTCCAGAGTATTCCTAACCTCAGTCGAAGTTTGCTCTACATCTTCAAGTGCCATCCTAAGGTGCTCAACTTCAGCGGAATTTCTTTCTACCTCCTTAAGCGCCTCCTTAAGGTACTGAACTTCAACTCTGCATTCTTGATCTTCCGCTTTGGCAGCTTCAACTTCTTTCATAGCTTTTGAAGTCTCGGCCTTATGAATGTTAATTGCCTCAATGTTGGCAAACAGGTGATGGCCCAGCTATAAATGGCAAAGTTAGTTTTGCCACTAGAAAATATATATGATTGAATTTAAAGAATGATAAGATAACTACCTCGAGGAAAGCCATAAATGAGCCCTTTTTCTGATCTTGAATATTCATCTGGAGGATCTTCTCGATCACATTCGAAAATATGTACCCCTCCATGAGAGGTTGGACAACCCTCCAACTATTGAAGGAAGCCCATTCCCAATCTATGTTGTTGTCGCTTGACTCTCCAGAGTTCTTCTATGATCGAATCTTTCTAACAGCTGACTTCTTCTTTTTCTCTACCATCTTTTTCTTTTCGATAGGAGGTGCAAGAATGATGGCCTCTACTGGCAAGTTCGGAGCCGATAGGATTACTTTGACCTCTGGAAGGGAGATCGTAGGAGCTGGAATGGCCGAGTTGGGCTCCACAATCTTAACCTACTTAGATATTTCTTCTAAGCCAGTGCCTTTCCTTTTCTGACTCTGACGTTCCTTCTGTAGGCGCTTGAGCTTGTCTGGAGTCATCTCTGTGAAAACAAATAGGCTAAGATTAGATAAAGATGAAAAGATAAAATAAATACAAGTTAATACCTTCAGGGTTAATGGAGCTTAGACCGAAGTTGAAAAGGATTTGATCGGCTATTAGTCAGGTTAGCAAAGGAGCTTTATAGCCTTTCAAAATCTTGATGGAGTCAAGGTCCCCCCTCTCCAATCTCAGAACCCTATGGAAGGATTCCTTAAGTTGACCCTAGTGAGGAAGTCTTTACTCAAGTGAAAGATTAGGTAAAAAGAAAAACTTTTTCTTCTAGTTGTGTTAGATACAAAAAAAAAACTTTTTCTTTCAGTTGCGAAACGAGAAAGGAGCACCCTTAATTAACCCCTTCTTGCTGAACTAAAAAAAAATATACCATCAGTCCTTAGCAGTAGGATGGTGTTTGAAAGTAAAAAAGTTTGAAATAAAGAGATCGAAGATCGGACCTCAGCCAGGAAGCAAAGCACAAAAAATTCTATGATAAAGTGAAAGGAGTTTGGAATGACAGAAGAAAGGGATATATCAAAAAAGTAAAAAAGTTCAATAACGAAAGGGAAAACTAGTAACCTAAGTCCGATCCGAAAAGTCTCTGTATACAAACTGAACCAACCCAGAGGGGGGCACAGATTCAGCCATCCGATCTGGATATATAACTCAAGTTCATATTCAGAGGGGACTCCATATGGGATCTGGATAAGAGAAAGATCGTTGGTAGAAAGGGCAGAAGCAATTTTTCGGAGAACAAAGGTTGGACAAGCTTCATCTCTAAGGTCAAATTTAACCTTGGATTTAGGATTTGAAAGGTTCAGCTTGGACGAGCTTTTGGAGGGTGAAGACCAAGAACACTCAAAATCTTGGGAGGCCATTTTGGATCAAAATGGATGAGATAAAATTGATTGAAAATCAGAAAAAATTCAAGGAGAAAAACTTTCAAAAATCGAAGGAGAAATATGTGAATCCCAAAAGTTACCTAAAAATGGAAAAAAGACATGGAAACTTAAAGAAAAAATTAGGATACTAATCTAAAGGAGGCAGAGAGCTTGGTGACGCAGTCGGAATGGCAAAAAATAGGTGAAGGATGACGGAGACTAAGAGATGCACAGGATGAAGCAGTCGGGCTCGGGGAAGATGAGAGCAGGAGGAGAGTTGGAGAAGAAATAGGCCAGAATGAGAAAGGAAGAGAAGAAAGAAGCTTAAATAGTCGATGATGTTCTCGAGCTATTATGATTGCAGATCATCAGTATCGAATTGCGGCCTTCTGCATGTCCTTCCTATTATTGCGATTGCAGATATTAGATGAAATCATCATGGCACCATACAATTGAGCTCCATGCCAAACGAAATTTTGAAATTCGAGATCATCTTAGCTCATTTTGCAATAAAGAAGCTTTTAAATTGGTTTGAATAATCTAGAATATGTCAAGTTCTAAAGGCAAAAAAGGATTTCGGTAATCGCAAATGACAGTACTTTCTTTGTCCGAGCTTCAAACTTGAGAGTAGAGGGACAAGTATTGGAGGTAAAATAGCTCCCATCGAAGTTCGATAGAGTCCGACCTCAATGACCTACTGAAAGTGCCATTCGAGTTCAGGATTCACTCCAATCCGAAGTTTAACCAAGTCAATCTCCTAATCCAGGTGAGCACCAAAGGATCAGCTTCTAAATTTGGCTAAGCTCAGTGCTTCAGTCGAGGGCAGCTCATCCAAAAGTGACTATCGATGTTAAATATTATGTGTTAATTAGCCAAGCTCCTCCACTCTGACCCTCCACCTCAACCCTAACAACAATAGATTTTGCCAAGACCACACTCTAAATCTCGGTCAGAGGAACTTAAGCTAATAAAGAAAACTCATCATTTACTTGATTTCAATCTTTGGTCTGAAAGAAGCAATAGCTACTCCACAAATCTTGGACTTCAGCACTATCCAATCTCGACGATGGGCCGACCTTGGGTATTGGCTAAACTTTATCAAAATAACTAAAGCAAGTTCATCGCAATTTCAATTGAGGAGCTTGGTACTCTTATGACTCCCTACTGTAGCCGACCTTGACATCTCAGTTGTGAACCCAGCTCATATATCCGATCCTACAGTTATTCCCTTCCAACCTCAAGTTCTTTCAGACCAAAATACCTACTTCCATCATCAACAGACCTTAAAGATGACCAAGCTTCCAAAAATAGTTGAAATAGTTCTACCGCAATTCAAATCTAGAATCTGATCTACAAACTCTTCATTCTCAACCTAAAGACCGATCTTCAAGCTCAGTCCTTCTAATTCTAAGCCCCCAACCACTTAACCTAAGGTCAAATAACTCATGATCAAGCTCAGAAGTATCCGACCTCTTATCCAAACTTCAGTAAATAATATCCAACCACTAGCAAATCGCGATAAACAACAGTCCACTGTTCATAATAAACTCTGAGCGATCTGAATGGCCTACTGATATTCGGTTACGACTATCACTGTCAATCTATTATAAGTTTATCTGTAAATAGAACCTTCCAAATATGTTTTCTTCTCTAAGCACTCTCTCTGTTCTCAATCTCGTGAATACTCCATTTTTGTTGGCCATAATACTAATTTGACTGTCGAAGGGTGCTAGAGCCACCTCCGGCCAAGATTTTATCTTATTGGCTCTACCGATGAGGTCCTGATTTCCATCTTCAGTAATCTCCGACTGCTGTCCGTTTTCTGCACCAACAGTATATGTGTGTATGTATATATATATATATCTGTGTGTGTGTGTGGGTGTATGTATGTATGTATGTATAATATTATAGTTCATATAGTACACTTTTGAGGGCATGTACATATAATAAAAAATAACTGGTAAGGGCTGAAGCGAGGTAGAAATAATTTGTAAGGGGATATATATATATATATATATATATATATATATATATATATATATATATATATATATATATATATATATATATATATATATATATATATATATATGAATAATAAACTTACAACGGTGTACATACGTTCCAAGGACTCTAGCTACCAATTGGCGTCATCATGACTCCACCAACTATCTTTGCTACTGGTCCTTGAAATCTAGCAAGGCTTTCGTAGGATCCACCATGCAAAAAAAACAGAAAAGAAAAAAAGAAGAGTAAACACAAGTGATTGTGCACTCAAGAGAAAGCAAATTTCGTTAACATTGCAAAATAGTGGATATATAAAGGGTATTTATAGGCTATAAGATGGTTTATAATAATACGCATGGGTGGACACCTTTAAAGTTCAAGAAAAGCTCAAAAACAAAGTTCCGAGAGCACGGGAACAAGTAAAATCATCATAGGGTGCTTCTAGAAGCAAAATAGATCGAATGATTTATTTATTATCGTGCAAATTTATTTTCGATAGAATACTAACTGATATCATTTTTTTTTTGGAAAAGAAACTAATTAATATCAGATTGACTTGGAAGTGATCTAGAATGGCTTCAGGGATGTTTGGGACTTAATTTGGATCTGCGGTACTTTCGCCGTCACAAGAATAGATTGGTGGGGGCTGGTCCAACCATCTAATTATTTGATAGCAGAGACCTTCTTGTTTGATTTCTGCTTTAATCCGCACTAACACTGCTTTGGTATTCTATATGTTTTCCCTACCGAGCTTCTTGAGGTAATTCAAGTGGTGTTGTGTTGATACGGATGAAATTATATATCTTTCGGATTTTATGCATTGGGCTGCACCTGACAGTGAAATTTGATCTAATTTTGCAAAATATATATTGAGCCCTTTGGATCCTTGTTAATCAAGTGTCATCTTATATTCTCCTCTCGGGTAGTCTAAGGGTGATCCGAAGGTTGTTCAGGGCCTCCTGATGGTACAGGCGTGCTGGGCTACTTCAATTTTATCCCAGCATGATTTCCGTGCATTCGTGATGTCATTTTCATCTTTGTGATGTTTGTCCTACTATAGAGTCAATGGTGTTGGAACTTGATGCTCAAAAGGGCCAGGGTCATCAGACTATAGAGTCAAGCATTTCAGCACTTGCGTCATCGATCCATTAAAGGATAACGTCAGGTGTGCATTTTGGCAATGAAAATGTGTGAAGAGTCCGGATCAAGCAGAAGTTAGGTCATGACTACCCATCGGGTATTAAATTTTGATTTTGATTCATTCTTTGAGAAGTTTATCAATGAAAAATCAATTTCGTGATATTAAAATTAAATCATGAATAACAACCATTTGATCGCTAACTATATTGCAAAATAAAAAAGATCCACGCTACTTAAAATCAACCATAAATACCCAAACTTGTTTTAACATGAATTACTTTTTAAATATTTCATTGAATGACACACACCAATGCATGCATGTCTGTCTCTAGATCATGCAAGTTTAGGTAAGTCGGATATAATCTCAAACCGGACTTAATTCAAAAGTTTTAATGGATTTAACTTTGTTTTCGTACCAAACTCATTCATCAATCGGTTGGATTGCAGTCTAGTGTGATATCCCATTATAAGAACTATATCTAGCATTAATTTTAAAATTTATCAATTCAGAAGTTCTATTTAAGGAAGTATAGAACTTGAAAAATATCAGCCAATACTTTATCGGTTTGCACCGACGGTGGCAATTAGACCAATATTTTCACATGTATCATTATCGAGAGGTGTCTGGTATCCATATAAACTGAGATTTAGGCCAAGATATCTGTGAAGGTGAAAATTATTACCAGCATTAACCCCCAAAGAGTGGGTATTCTGGTAGGCATGACACGAGCCTCCGGATGGGCTGAGGTCCGTCAGCTGGCCCAAGTGAGCAAAGGCGACCCAAGTCAACGTTTCTATCCTAGATCCTTTAAAACATTGGTAATTCCAATAACCTTGCTCGATTTTATTGTTGGCAGGTTTCATTTAAGCATGAAAACATCGCAAGCACTATTCATAGCTGGTGGTCTTCTATATTGGTTAGAACTGTTCTGCCTCGTGTATCATGCACCAACCAATAACAAATCATAGATAACAGTGAAAGTCAAAAAAAATACATTGTGATCTAATCATCATTTAAAGTTTTAAATAAAAAAAATTGACTTTCACTATTATTTATGATCTGTTATTGGTTGGTGCAAAATATACATGGCAGAATAGTTCTAACCAATAATTTCTCGATCTTATGTGGATGGGCATGTCTTTTCCTATTAAGATTTTAAATGACAGGGTTACACCAAGCCGTGTCATAACTAGACATAACAAATTGGTCTCTGTCCATGTGGCAAGGGGCCACCGACGTGTAGACGAGAAATAATTTCTCCGTCTAGAGTGCTCAAGTTTGACATGTTCCCTCCCTGTCCCACATACTTTATTCACATTAGAGCATTTCTTGTATCTTGGGCCAACGATGGACCACGGCGAAAGCCCAGGCTACCATAAAAAATCTTTTTGCTTCGCCAATGAAATTTTTGCTGAAGTTGAGACGTCTAACAAGTCTTAAATAAATGTCTATTGGATTCTCGTCCACCTAAGTAGCCACGCTAGGGAAAATGAAATGACCGTGCTCTATATACGCTGGAGCAAGGATCTTTTATAGTGTACGATTTGCACTATATATGTATCCTGCTTAATGACAAATTACACGATGCTAATTATGATAGGCTGAATAAGGATCTGGCACCAATTCCCTAAGAATTACAACTGGCCTCATGACTTATACTAATCTGCTCCTATCACGTCAACCTTGAAAGAGAGTAAGCCAGTGGTGCTTAGGTAATAGCATTAGCAATTTGTATAAGACATCTGCCAATTTTTTCTTAATGAATTTGACTCCTGCCCAATTCCTCTTTTTATTTAAAAAAAAGAAGAAGCAACACTTATACCAAGGTTTTCTTCTTATACTTTTTTTTTTGTCACACATAAATTTATCAAAGTTAGAAGGGATCAGTTGAAGGTATGATTACAAAAATTAATGACACTAAATCAGATCTTCTCAGATCTTTTTTTTTCCCTTTTTTTTTTTAAACCTTAAGAACCAGCAAATTTATACATAAAGGATAATGCTATTGGACCACAAAACATGGTATTTCGTAACTCAATAATAAAGCACTACTATTGTCGAGATCTTTTAAGTCAAACTAAAAAATATATATAAGAAGATTATTTATTTTTTTTTGCTCAAAAACAAGAAAAGCCATTATTTATACAGTAACCCTTTTTTTTTTGTGATTATTTATTTCCAAATCAATGCCCAAGTAGACTAGGGTGCATGCAATTGCTGATCAAACAGCAGGTACCCAGTTTGTATATGTTTTGAACATGAAGTTCTAAATTAAAGGTTATCATTTTATCAGATGAATGGTAAAATGTCAATTAAGATTATTAATTATTGCTCGCAGAACGCAAGTTTGGCTGCGAGTAGGCCATGTGGTCTCAACTTCCTATCGGCAACCATTCAAAAACAGCAAGAAGAACCAAGGTGATAGCTTGCAATCCCCAGAAACAAACAAACAGCAAAGATAATGCTACATGTGCCTCGGACTTGCGTAAATGTGAACCACTCGACGATTTCTATTTATTTTTTTTTTAAAGCTATTTATGATGGGTTTCATCTATTATCAGTTTGCAATTCAAACTCTAGAAAGCCACTTCATTTGTGAAGCTCCACGCAGCATGCAGTGGGTGATCCTTGTCCACAATTGCATTATATATCCGATATTATCCAACATCTCTATAGTTCACTTATTTTTTAATTACTGCCGATTGAGAAACAACAATTGAAGCACACCACTCAGGCAAAAGCATATGATTAGCATGTATTACTACAAAAATGTTTTAATCAAATAAATAAGGGAATTCTACTTACAAGATTCCAGGAAAGAAGGAAAATCTAATATAAAAACTTACAGAGAAATCAATATTTACCAGCGAAATTTATGTTTTTTAAGAAGTCATACAGAAACTGCACCCGAAGATCTGAACCTGGAATGCCGATCGAAACCGGTGCTTACAGGCAAGCTAAATCCAATTGGCTTACATACAAGTTGTATATAAGTTCTGCAAGTAGATAATTTGTACTACCTTTTTTTTTTTTTTTTTTGATGAAAGTACAAGCATATTAAGTAGCATTTCACTCCCCCTGTCCCCCCGCACCCGTGTCTGTGACGAAGGACCAACGAGTTCCGCAGCTATAGACCGAGCAGAAGGCCTGCACGCACGTCATAAACAGCAGCAGAATGGCAGCCAGAAGCGTAAGGATCTGCCATGACCCAAACACGTAGGTTTTCATGAACTTCCGGCTCTTAACACTCCACCGACTGTTATAAAACTTGTTCAAATCCACCAACACTTTGTCTATGAAGGCCACTTTCGTCAACCTCACTGATTTGGTCATCCCATTCCAGAGCTTTGCCGCCTCCTCATCGTTCTTCATCCGGTTCAAGATGATCCCCTTTTGCCTTAACAGCTTCACATCCTCCTCGGTGTCGATAATCCCATTGATCAACTCGGTGTATCGAGTGAAAACCATCGGCCCCGACTCGACCGACGTCTCATATGCTACAAGATTCCTCAACAGAACCTCCGTGTTGATGTCTAAACTCACAGTAGGGAGATGAAGAGTGGCGGTTTTCACATCGAACGCGATCGTCGTCAAGTCCCCCCTGGTTGGTGAGAACTTGACACCCGCCTTTGTGAGCTCAGTCACTGAAGGGATCATGATCTCTTCAACCAAAGGTGGTTTGTTACCTGATTCTTCGTCTTCGGATTTTTCATCTCCATTGAAGAACATACTTCCGATGGGAGCGGCCAAGATCGAGATCCCCGGGAGATGGGAGATGATCTTCCAAGGAACCTTCACCAAGAACTTTAAGGGTCTTTTAATGAGAACATTCATGATTTTTAAACCTGATGCAGAACTCCAAACTGAATTAAAGAGGTTCTTCACATAGCCAGGATCTGCAGGGGGCTGCTCCTCATTTGACTCAGGGGCATCGACAAGATGTTCGATTTCATTAGTTTCGCTTTCTTCCTTGACCTTCGGAACGATGACAAAGTAGAGCAGATGCAACAAGTGTGCGTACCTTTTAGTGTCGATGCTTGATATGTTATCCATCACCTTAAATGGGGAAACCTCCTTCACAAAACCTATCAGCATCGTCGAGAGTTCACTATCGGCAGTTTGGTATGAAGTCCTTTGAAATCGCAGGATCTTTCTCACTAGATGGAGAGCTATCTGGTTCTCAAGCATCACGATGTCCCTAAGGATAGAATTATAAACCAACTTCATCCTTGCAGCATCCACCATATGGGACAATGATGGCACCTTCTTGAAGGCCTTTCCCTCTGCATCGGAGAAGCTGCGAAGGAACTCGAGCAAGAAGGATCCATCAATAACCATCATCCATGCTAGAGTCTCCCCACTCAAATCAAGGTGCCTAAACAACATTACAAGAACAAAAATAAGAATAGTAAGTACCCAAAAAATAACAGGTGTAAAATAACAGGCCAGTACTTGAATAAAGTAAATAGCCAGTTAGTCTATAAATAGAATAACCATATAGAAGAGATGAGGATACCTATGGTCGTGGAATCTAATCTTATATTCTTTTTTTTTTAAGTGTTCGATAGCTTGTTCGAGTTTGAGGTTTGGAGTTGCTTCTGTGTCCTCTTGGCCATGGCGAGCTTGTAAAGCTCCATCTCATAGGGCTAGGCTGCTAATGATGGTACGGCCCAAGTGCAAAGAGCTAGGAGAAGTAGGCATCAGGCTTGGAGGAGAGTAATGTCTTGGGGACGCTAAAGACAGACGGATTCAGACACACTCTTCGGCCTCCTCTTCAAAGGTATTACGAATTTGGGTCACCCATCATCGCTTATCAAAGAGGAGAGAATCTTTAGTAGAGTTTATTAAGGATTCTTGAGAAGCCATATTCCTCTAGCAAAAGTAATGTTTCCTCAGAACTAGCGTATCTTCGACCACGGTTGCGTTTGGATGGATGGGTTGGACGGACGCTTATAGACTCAAAATGTTACCGGGAAGTGTTGCGGGGCCTAGGTTTTAGCCTTGTGGTCCTGGACTTGGGGTTTTTTACTTCTTCTGAACGCAAGTTGTAATACCCAACCACCACAGCATAATTTTTTAAAGCATAACAAAAAGAATTTTTTTCTAAGGGCCAGCACCTACTCTACACATGCTGGGAAGATGGAATTACTATAGATGTAGGGAATACATGGAGAAATCCTGAAGGAAGGAGTTCTCTTCTGATTGTGATTTCTTATAAATCCACCAAGATTTTGAGGTATAATTAAACTATAATTCTTCTCTTTGGAGGCCTATTTAAACTCCTCAATCCTTTTGAATTTCTTCACCAAAAATCATCATTGTTGGCTACCTTTTTTTCCCAGTTTCCTCTTTGTAAACCGATAATTTGATCTTACTTTGGCCATTGGAAATCAGATTAAATCCCATCCAAAAATTAGGTAAATCTTTTCTTTCATCTTCCCTTAATCTCTTATAGGTTTTAAGCTTGAAATTTTGTTGATTTCTATTAGAAATCTCTTGAAATCATTGATTTCTAATTTTCCATCTTTTCTGGATTTTATCTTTAATTTTTTATTATTGATTGCCATTGTCAGTTGCCTAGCCTTCCCTTCTAGCCACCTTCCCCTCTAGCCACAAGCATCGCTGGCAGGGGGGAGGATCTCCCATGCCTTAGGAATGAGGGGACAAAGAATCTCATGTTCCATCAAGAAAAGTGGAAGAGGAAGAGGATGCGGTCCTCTGTTCCACCGTAAAAAAAAAAGAAAAAAGAGAAAAAGAAAAAAAAGAAAAAAAAATTAAAGAAAAAGAAGAAAGAGAGAGAGAGAGAGTCTCTTCCTTCCCTCTCTTCCTTTAGGTTGAATCTCTACTTTCTCTCTCTAGGAGGTCTGACTTTCTCTCTCCACTTCTCTTCTCTATGGATTTGCTCTCATAAAATTTCTCTCTCTAGACTGTTTTTCTCTCTTCAAGAATTTTTTTCTCACTGATTGATTCAATAAAATATTCTCTTTTAATGATTCTAATCTAATCCATAAGAAAATAATTTTGATCCGCAGTCACTAGACACCATGCCGACATACACTTTGACCAAATCTGCATACCATTAAAATTGATTATTTATGATTTTATTAGACAATCTACACACTAATTGAATCACAATTTGATTTAATCATCTTGATTAGATGGATTGGAACGTCGAGCTGTGTCACAGGACGGGCCATGTTCCATCTTGTTAATTTCTTTGATATTGTCTCTCTATATGACTCATTAACCTAGTGAATCGATCCATTGTGTGCTTTGAATTTGAGTTGATTTTGGTAAGAAATTTTGAACTACTTTATCAATCAAAAAATATGCCTATACTATCCAAGCCTTTGTAGAGCATCACGAGATCTGTTCCTTGTTGATCTCTATTAAATCATTATATTTTAAGTAATTCTCATTAGATGAAGCCATCCTAGTCATACTTTTAGTTGGGTTATTTCGCTCTCTTGATTCGTTTAAGCTCTTCGAGATTTCTTATGAATGGGCTTCTAAAAAATTGACTAATTAATTTATTTTAATGGTTTTGAATAGGTCTATCTGATCTGCTTGATTGAAGTCAAATTTTAAAGCGTGATGATGTAAGTAACTAATGCTTTAAGTATATTTTCGAATGATATTTGAAAAAATTATAACTAGTTATTTAATTTAAATTATGATCTTTATTTTTTATCTGACAAAATGGATCAAGCATATATTATTTTATTGTAAATAATTTATTTTGAATTTATGATCTACTTTAAAAAATAAATTTGGAAAACTTGATTGAAAACTTATAAAATATTATATATATATGTTCTCAGTATGGCTATGACATGGCCCGATCAGCAAAGATTGTACATTGGGCCTATCGACTTATAATCTAAGAAATTAGTTTTGATACTGAGCCACTAGTAATTAGAATAGTAGTATCTATTATCTGGCACTTTATGCAATATGTTTCTATTATCAAACCCATGCCACTGGGTTACTGGCCATAGTTTGATGTTGAGTTCAGTATCAATATATGAAAATAATTATTTTTAAAAAATATATATTATTTAAAATTTATTTCTTCCAATTAATATTAGATGATTTATTTGCTCAGCATGCTTAGACCTCACTTTAATGTATTATGTTGCTTGCTGGGCTAGTGTAGCTCATTATTCTTTGTTTCATCTATTTTTTAGATCATGAATCATGACTAGTCAAGATTTGGGAGAGTGCGCTAGATGGGTTGGAGTTATTTGAGTTATTCAGATTTCTATTCAATTTAATTTAGCTTTGTTCAATTTAGTTGGATATTTGTTTCAGATGAAACATTGAGATTTATACTATGTAAAGATATTTGTTATGGAAAAAGTTTTAATTGATTTTTTATTATATTGATCGGATTGGAGTATGATAGATTAAGTGGTACCAGAATTTAGGTTTAAGATTATTTGGGATTATGCCAAGATCATGATAGAAATAGTAATATGTTTTAGAAGTCTTAGGACTCATTGGAAAGATATAGAGTTGGGTAGGATTAAGTAATAAGATGTCCCTGTTTGCTTTTCTTGTTGATAACTTTATGTTATTTTATATAAATATTATTTGTGATGCTTACTATTTTGATAAACTTAAAATATCGCCCTATTATATCCATAGCTAAAGTATGATGAGCTGGTTGAGATTTCTCGAGGCATGGCAATTTGAGTTTAAGGTTCTAATTTATTGGATTTTGATTCAAATTAAGTATAAAAAGATTTGCTACTGAATACTATTGTGCATTATGATTATTTATTTATTCATTATTTAAGTAAATTTAAAAATTTAATTTGATATTGGGTATACCATGATATTAGTTCAAGCTTAAAGTTAATTATTTTGGTGATAGTTTAGGATTCATTTATAAGAAGTTATTTAAAGTTTTGGATTGATAAAGAGATTTTTTTTTTTTGCCATTGTTGTTAAGGTTGCTAGTGAAATCCTTACTTGCTATTTTGGATCAAGATAATAGATTTTATTTATATGCATTCGAGATTTTGAGATACATGTGAATTTGCAATTTAAAATTTTGTGTTTATGAATTGATCTGGTGTTTTTTGCCATTGTTATTGAGGTTAATGTTAAAATCTAGTATGGCATGAATGGTTTGATTTTACAAGACTTGGAGATTGTTATGGAAGAATTTTCATAGATGTTAAAGATCTCGATGGAAGAAACTTTAGAAAAAAAATGATTGAGTCATTTTTACTTATATATTTTAATTTAAGTTCTATCATGATGGAGCATTAGAAGATTTTTTTTATTGATTTTTCTTGTAAGAATTTGATTTGGAATTATCTAAATGAATTGATAAGAAAATTAAAATTTGATTCATATTGAATTATAGTAAAACTATATGATAGTTTTGAGTGTGATATTGGACTCAAGGGTTAATCAAGATGGCTGTGCTTTAGACAAAATTATGGATGAAAATCAAGAATTCAACTTTGACTTTGATTTGAATTTAAAATTCTAGATCTTTTTTGTCTATAGTATAGATTAATATTTTGATTGAAATTATTTGATAAATTTAAGAAATTTTGATGGTTTAGATTAGAGTGCACAATGAAAATATGGTGATGAATTATTTTGAATTAGTCAATAATATTAATTTTTTGAGCTGAAAGTTTATGATCAATGATATAATTTGACATTCCTTATAGTAGACTTTATTGATTATGCAAATAACAAAGATTGTGATTTTGACTTAGTTAGGACACCGCTACATAATTTTTACTAGTGGGTCCTCAATTTATTCTGCTAAGAAAATTTTTATAGCATCTTGAAGTGTAGGATAAGTGGACTATCAATTCTTGAACTTAGATTTGGAATGTTTGAAGCTTTTGTGTTGCGCAGAGGTAGCAACCCAAGAGAAAGGGTGAATTATGTTTATAAAATTTTTGGCCAAATTTAATTCTACACAAGTATGTACTTTACTTAACTTAATTCAATTCAACATAATTAACTAGTATTTGCAACGGAATCAACTGTGAATGAATTTAAGCAAGAGTTGATCTAAATTAGTAAGTAATTAGTAATTTAAGGCATGCAAGATATGTAAAGCAGTAAGAAGAAAACACAACACAAATGCATAAAAAATTTATAGTGGTTCGGTGCAATCCTGCACCTACATCCACTCTCCAAGCTTTTCTTAAAAATTTCACTATAATCCTAGTGCATTTATTTGAACTCGGGATTATAAATAAATTTAATTAATTTTGTCGAGTTCACCAACCGCAACCCTACAGTACTGATAGTTTTTTCGAGTTCACTATCAATCTAGTTGATTTTATGGGCTCACCAATCAAAATCTATATACCATCTAATTATCGATTTGGACCAGCCTATATCCCAAGTTTCTTATCCCAAAAAAACTTATAAAGAAAACAAAAATATAAGTATTAAAATTCAGCACAAGAAAGAAAACAAAAGAAAAACTCTTGTGGAGCTCGAAGAAGAGGTTGAATGAATGCTCTTTGGTAGCTTCTCTTCTCTTTAAATGATGCTAAGAGATTGCTTGAAGAGTTGTAGAAGATGACTCTTGAATGTCCTCTGAATTTGAAGCTCAAATTTCTCTATTTTCTTCTTTTATTAGATTTTCAATGTAACACTTTCTTCTTGAATGATTTTCTTTCTTAAATTCTTAAAAATTTCATCCAAAATATTTTTCCAACTTTTTTTATACTTGGGAGTGACTTAGGAGTGAGTTTTGATCGTTGGAAAGCTTGAACTAGCCGTTTTAGTAGAGAATGGTCCGTTTGAAAAAGTTGTAGAAAACTAGCCGTTTATAGCCATTGCAGTCACTAGATCGACTCAGTTTTCGACTGGGTCAGCTTAGTTTATAGCTGGATCGGCTCAGTCTTCTGGATTTTAAAAAACTGGCTTTCTACACTTTTTATCTTTTGCTTCCATTGAGACTAGCACTACTACAAAAAAGGGCTACGGTAGCGGTTCGTAACCACTGTCGTAGTCTAAAAAATCACTATCATAGGCTATGACAGCGGTTATTTAACCACTGCTACTGCAGTCGTTGCCGTACCTCTATAACAATGGTTGTTTGAACCACTGCTATAGATAGTCTATTACAGTGGTTTATAAACTGCCGTAATAGATCGACCTATAGCAACGGTTATGTAATCGTTGCCATAGGTTATCTATAGCAATGGTAATATAATCACTGCCATAGATAATCTATAGCAGTAGTTTTTTAAATACTGTCATAAGTCTAATATAGCAGTTGACACCGTTTGCACCAAAAACTTATGACAGTAGTTGGTACGGATATGACAGCGATTATAAAACCGCTGTCATAGATCTTGAATAATTAAAAATTAAAATTTTTATTTTTTTATATATTTTATCTGATAAATATAGATATATAACACAAGAAAATATATTAAACATAAAAATTATTCTGAAATGCTAAAATTTTATTATCGAATAAAATTTATTATAATATTTTTTTAAAAAATAAAATACATCAAAAGTTTCCTAAATCTACATCATCGTCGTCGTCACCCAAAGCCGGAGCCGAAACTGGAGCTGGAGCTAGTGCTGGAGTCGAAGCCGAAACTGGTGCTGGAGTCAAAGCCAGAGCTGAAGCTGGAGATGAAATATGGGCCAATATATCCTCAAAGCCCGTGACTCCAAAATGTGTGTTGAGTATCAACATCATGTCTCTCTTGATGCCCTCCAGATGAGATGCACGCTCCTCAGCCCGATCTACCCGTGTCGCAGCACGATCTACCCGTGCCAATGCCTCCTCAAGCTCCTTCCAGCTGATGAGATCAGAAGTCTATGAGAAGATGCTCACCTCGGATCAGTAGCTCATCGGCGTGTATCCGAACTTGCATCGAATCCTCCCAAAGTGCTTAGGCCCTAAAACCTGAGACAGATGGTCATGTGGCCTAGAAGTATCCGAGCCCTCGCTCGCGAGCGCATCTAACTGATCCTATAATTATAAATTAAAATAAAATTTTATAAAAAATACTATAATACTAATCATATATACTAATATATTTAATACTTACAAAAATAGGTCGGACTACGGTATTCATCGGCCTGTCCATCTTGTCCGTACGACTGGATTGGAAGATCTCGCTATGGCTGGGCATCACTCCATCTCTCATCAACTATAACAAAAAATAAATTTATCAGAAAGATAATAAAAAATATGAATTTAATTTATCTAGTAAGATTTAGAATTAATTATCTCTCTATGCACACGATTAGCCTTAGACTTGCGGCCTAGAGTGTGCATATACTCTTGAGCTGCACGATTTTTTCGGTTCTGATGGGAGGTAGCCTAATAATCATGATCCGATCATGAACTGAGCTGGCTCGATTGTGTGCCATTCCCTCGATCACTCTCTCTCTCCCTCTCTCGATCTCTCTCATCGACGACGGCGGCGAGGCCGAATCCCCTCCCTCCCAGCTTTTTCATCTCTCGATCTTCCTCTCTCCCTCTCTCGATCTCCCTCACCGACGAGGTGGACCCCATCCCTCCCTCTCTCACTCTCTCGATCTCCCTCAATGGCAAGGTTGGACCCCATCCCTCCAGTGATGCCGGTGAGGCCGGACCCCCTCCCTCCCTCTCTCGCTCTCTCGATCTCCCACTCTCCCTCTCTCGATCTCCCTCGATCGACGAGGCTGGACCCCCTCCCTCCCAATGATGGCGGCGAGGTCGGATCCCTCCCTTTCCTCTCTCCCTTTCTCGATCTCCCTCGCCGGCGAGGTCGGGAGGCCCCTCCCCCTCCCTCCCTCCCACTCTCGGTCTCCCTTGCCGGCGGTCGGCGAGCGACCGGCCCTCCCTCTCTCAATCTGTCGGTCTCCTCTCAGGTCTCTCCATTTCTTAGTTTTCGGATCCCAAAATGGATCCTCCCTGTTCGACCTTCTGGGATCCATTAGGATCCAGAGTCTGGTACTTTAAGTACAGATCCATCGGATATTCGGAATTTGGATCCGATATCAGTAATTAAAATTAGGTCTGGATCTGAATATTCCAGATTTTGATCCAAACCCAATCCATTGACAGATCTAGTCCACAGCCACCGACATGGCACATAGCCCAAGGCTACCGCACGGCATGGCCCAAAAACTATAGCATGCAGATAATTATAACATTATATGGAGATAAACCTCTCTATGAGTCCAGTCTATGTGCTACGCACTGCAATCACGAGAGTTGTTGAAAATCCCTCTATCAGTCGGACTCAGTCAAACTTCCGCGGCCAACCCCAGCGACTCCTTCAGCGTCGAACCCTAGCCGAACTACTTCAACAGCTGAATTCCTCCAGCGGTCGAACTCCTTCCGGATCTCTCCTTCAGTCGGACTCCTATGCGAGCCGAACTCTTCCCGGATCTCTCCTTCAGTTGGACTTCTTATTAGGAGTCGAACTCCTCCCAGATCTCTCTTTCAGTCAAATTTCTATAGGAGCCGAACTCCTTCCAAACTTCTCCTTTAGTCGGACTCCTACGAAAATCAAACTCCTTTCGGATCCCTCTTTCAGTCGGACTTCTGTAGGAGCCAAACTTCTCCTTGATCCCTTCTTTAGTCGGACTTCTACAAGAGCCAAACTCCTTCTGGATCTCTCCTTCAGTCGAATTTCTATAAGAGCCAAACTCCTTCCAAACTTTTCCTTCAGTCGGACTCCTATGGAAGCCGAACTTCTTTCGGATCCCTTCTTCAGTCGAACTTCTACAGGAGCCAAAACTTCTTCCAGATCTCTCCCTCAGTCGGACTCCTACAGGAGCCAAATTCCTTCTGGATCTCACATTCAATTGGATTTCTATGGAAGCCGAACTTCTTCAAGATCCCTTCTTCAGTCGGACTTCTACAGGAGCTAAACTTCTTTCGAACTTCTCCTTCAGTCGGACTCCTACGAAAGCTAAACTCCTTCTGATCCCTCCTTTAATCGAACTTCTATAGGAGCTGAACTCCTTCGAATCCCTCCTTCAGTCGGACTCCTATGGGAGCCAAACTCTTTTCGGATCTCTCCTTCAGTCAGACTCCTACAGAAGCCAAACTTCTTTCGGATCCCTTCTTCAGTCGGACTTCTACAGGAGCCCAACTTCTTCCAAATCTCTCCTTTAGTTGGACTTCTACAGGAGCCGAACTCCTTTCGAACTCCTTCAGTCTGATTTCTATAGGAGCCGAACTCCTTCCGAGCATCTCCTTCAGTCAGACTTCTACAGGAGCCGAACTCCTTCTGTATCTCTCCTTCAGTTGAATCTCTACAGGAGCTGAACTCCTTTCGAACTCCTTCTTCAGCTAGTGTTCCTTCCGGATGATCTTCTCTAGCCATATTTTCTTTGGAAGTCCGAACTCCTCTAGAATTGATATACATCAAAGCTCTTCACCCCTCCATGCGATCTCGAGTGGCTCAGTATTGGACGACTGCGGTTATCACTATTAGTCTGCTGTAGATGACAGCGATCCACTATTGGGCGACGATAGCTATCACCATCAATCTGCTATAGACGGTACTACAGGCGGTACCCCCCTCCATGACAGACTCCACCAGGTCCCAAGCGGCCTGCTACCAGGCAGTTGCAACTGTCACTATCAATCCGCTACTAGCTCTGTCTATAAAAAGGGATCCTTCAGATATATTTTCTCTAAGCTTTCTTCTCCTTTTCGAAACTCTATTGAATTTCTATTTGAGCACTCCATTTCTGTTGGCTAGAAGAGCTGACTTGATTGTCTGAGAGTCCTACCGAAGCCACCACCACCAAATTCGGATGGAACTTTATTTTGCAGGTCACCGACGGTGACCTTGTCTTCCTCGACTCTAGCTCGATCCGACGTCAACCAGATGCTGCAACAACAGAATTATCGCTAGAGGAAGGGCCTCTATTTTCGAGGTTCCCTTATTCTTAAAGGAATGCTCACCAGCAATCTCTCTTCTTTTCCTCTAGAGTTCTTCTCCAAGAAAAAATGCCTTCCAAAAAAGCTTCGACCCAGTGATTGACGGCCTCTACAGTCAGATCCTGTCCAGATCTATCCACTCCCACTTCAGTCCCGGTAACTCAAGCTCCACCTATAGCCATGGTGGATGCGAAGCAATTCAACATGCTGGTCCAACAGGTTCATGGTCTCACGGAGGTGATGCAGGCCATACATCGACAGGCCCCAGCATCAGTTCGATTGGAGCAGGCTTCTCCGAAGCCCCATGGTTTGATCTGGGAATGGTCGACCTGGGCTATCCAACCTCTGATCTTCAGAAAGAAAAGGCAGAGGATGGAGGACCCTTGCTCGGACCATGACTCGACCCAGGGGGAAGCTTCGCATCCGTTCCACCAAAAAATTCTGAAGATCAATGATCGTGAAGATCTCCTAGATCTTAGGCTCCTAGAAATGAGCCGACGAATCAAAGAGCTCCATCATACTCTCTTCTCACACGGTAATGATATTTGCACTGACCCTTCTTTTTCTCAGAGGATCATACAGGAACCAATCCCCGAACTTAAGCTCTAGTTTAGAGATGGGAACATCGGTCACCAAAGGCTTCGAAATGTACTCAGGGTAGCCTATTATCCACTTTTCCATCATCTCAGGGAGGCAAAATGTACTCGTTTAAGTGGGACCATCTTTTTTCCCATTACCATATAGAATTGAGCCATCAGTTCATGACTCACTTCGTCAACAGTCGACGTCCGTGCCGAGGTTCAGATTCTCTGATGAACATCAGGCATAAGGAGGAGGAGTCCATTCGGGCTTATATCACCTGATTTAATGCTGCTGCATTGAAGGTCTAAAATTTGGACCATTCAGTCACCATGGCCGCACTCAAGGATGGCCTTCAGAAGAATGATTTACTGTTCTCTTTGAAAAAGAAGTACCCCAAAAATTTTACCGATATGCTAGCTCGGGTTGAAGGTTATGCCCGAGCTGAAGAGGCCTTCAAGGCCACAGACGATGAAGCCTTTGATGAGTGGCGAATCGACGAGCCGAGCAGGCCCACCAAGGAAGAAAAGTCGAGTGAAGCTCGGTCGCGCTCCCAAACTCCCCCTGAGCATAAGCAAGCCTGAACTTCTCCTCGAACTCGGAGGCAGGGAAGCCCTGACAGAAGGATGCAGAGGGATTCTTTCCTCCAAAGATTTCATAACTACGCCCCTCTCACTGCTCTGAAGACCCTAGTGCTGATGGAAATCAGAGAGCAACTATCGAGATCAAAAAGGATGCGTACTCACCCCAGCAAGCGCAATCCTAACAAGTTCTATCTTTATCATCATGATCATGGTCATGATACTGAGGAGTATATTCAACTCCAAGATGAGATTGAGGAGCTCATCAGGTGAGGCAGACTTAGTCGATTCCTATGATGATGATCTGAAGCATAGAAAAATCGATCGAGGGCATCACCGCAGCCTGAACCACCAAGGGGGGATCAACAAGGAGATTGGCCGCCTCTCAGCATCATCAATACCATGTCAGAGGGACTTCGATGGGGAGAGGCCAGTAGATCTGAGGGATCGATGAAGAGACGGAGGACTGAAGAACCCATAACCTTCACTGAGATAGATGCTCTGAGGGTTCAGTTTTCGCACAATGACGCGGTTGTAATCTCTTTAAACATTACCGACTATGATGTACGCCATGTTTTGGTAGATAATGAAAGCTCAGCTGATGTTTTATTTTATGATGCTTTCTTAAAAATATTCTTACTCAATAACCACTTGGGACCGATGAACTTTCCATTGGTAGGATTTACTGGTGATTCCATACCAGTTGAGGGCATAATGACCTTGGCTGTGACTGCAGGGCAACGTCCGAAGCTGGCTAAGGCATAGATCGATTTTTTAGTCATAAAGGCTCCATCTACCTGTAATACTATTCTCGACCGATCTGATCTAAATGCACTTCGGACAGTGATATCAACTTATTATTTGAAGATGAAGTTTCTGACAAGTCATAGGATCGGAGAGGTCAGGGGAGATCAAGCTCTGGCAAGGCACTGCTACTCAATTGCCCTGCATAAGGAAGAACAGTTCGATCCTTATCTTGTTGATGGGCTGGATATCCACAACGATCTCACCGAGGAACGAGGGAGCCTATGGAGGACCTCGTATCTATGCCCTTAAATGACGGAAACGTGGAGCATGCAATGCAGATCGGCTCCAACTTGGGAGATGAGGTTCGGGAGCAACTCGTCACCTTCCTCAGAAAGAATGTAGACGTCTTCACTTGGGCTCCAATAGATATGCCAGAAATTGATGTCGAGGTCATGAAACATCAACTGGCCATTGATCCGAAGTATCAATCGATAAAAGAGAAGATGCGCAACCATGCCCCGAAGAGGCAGAAAGCAATCGCAGAAGAAGTAGGCAAGCTCCTCAAAGCTGGATTCATCCGAAAAGTTAACTATCCGACCTGCATCTCAAATATGGTCCTCGTCAAAAAGACAAACAACAAGTGGAGGATGTGTATAGACTTTAAAAAGCTGAATAAGGTCTGCCCAAAAGATAGCTACCCTCTATCCAGGATTAATCAACTGATAGACGCGACCTCAGGCCACGAGCTCCTCACCTTCATGGGTGCCTTCTCTGGTTATAACCAGATACGGATGGCACTGAAGGATAAGAAGAAAACTACTTTTGTTACTGATCTTGGTCTTTATTGTTACAGGGTTATGCCCTTTGGATTCAAAAATGCAGGGGCAACGTACCAATGCCTGATCAACAAGATCTTTAAAAAATAGATCGACCGCAGCATAGAGGTGTACGTGGATGACATGCTCGTCAAAAATTGAGCTTCTATAAACCACCTCGCCGACCTCAAAGAGACCTTCAGTGCACTCAGGAAGCATAAGATGAAGCTAAAACTGACCAAGTGCATCTTTGGTGTGACCTCTGAAAGGTTTCTAGGGTTTATGGTGTCAAAGCGTAGGATTAAAGCAAATCTAGAGAAAATTTGAGCCATTCAGGAGATGACTGCTCCAAAAATAATCAAAGAAATTCAGCGTCTGACTGAAAAGGTGGCATCCCTAAATTGCTTCATCTCAAGATCGACCAAGCGATGCTTGCCCTTCTTCCGAGTTCTCAGGCAACCAAAAAACTTCTATTAGATGGCGGAGTGCCAACGGACGTTTGACGAGCTTAAGAACTACCTCGGCTCACCCCCACTACTGGCAAAGTCTAAATCTGGAGAAGAACTATCCTGTACCTAGCAGTCTCTCCGATGGCCTTGGTAGCAGTCCTTGTCAAGGAGGCAGCGAAGATGTAGCGATCAGTCTACTACGTAAGTCAGATCCTGAGGGATACAGAGATCAGGTACTCTAAGCTAGAAAAATTGACTTACTCTCTTTTAATTGCTGCTAGGAGACTCCGATCTTACTTTTAGGGATACACCATAATGATCCTCATGGACCAACCAATAAAAGCAAGTCCTTCATCGAACAGACGCTTTCGGAAGAATCTTAAAATGAGAAATCAAGCTCACAAAATTTGACATCAACTATCGACCCCGGCCATCGATCAAAGCTCAGATATTGGTAGATTTTATAGTAGAATATACCATCCCAGCTGAAGTCGAGCTTGAACAGAACGAGACCAACGCTCTGCTGTCGCAACCGAGCCTCCCCAAAGAAAGTGCCGATTTTTTTGAAGGCTTTTGGGCTCTGTACGTGAATGGCTCATCCAACTCCATTGGAGTAGGTGCGGGATTAGTCTTAGTCAACCCCAAGGAAGTTGTCGCTGAGTACGCGCTACACTTTGAATTCTTTGCGACTAATAATGGGGCCGAGTATGAAGCACTGATCGTCGGATTAAAAATAGCAAGAGAGTTAAAAGTAGATCGGCTCCAAGTCTATAGTGATTTTCAATTAGTATTTGGCCAAGTTAGTAGCAACTACAAAGTACGAGAGGAAAATATGATGAAGTACCTGGAGAAAGTAAAGGATTTGACCTCGGCCTTCGGCAGTTTTGGCATTCAATAGATTCTGAGGACAGAAAATATAAGAGCCGATCTTCTCTCTAAATTGGCTACTTCAGCCCCAGTCGAACTATCAAAAAAAGTATTTTTTGAGACTCTAAAATACCCAAGCTTAGAGAAATCATAGGTCGTTATGCAAACGGAGCTTGAGCCGAGCTGGATTGATCCATTGGTTGCCTACCTCAAGGAGGAAGTTCTTCCTCGTGATCCAAAAAAAGCTCGAAAACTCAGGAATCAAGCCTCTCGGTATGTTTTGTATGAGGGCTAGTTGTATAAGAGATCTATTCTCTATCACCGCTAAGATGTCTTCGACCTTTAGAGGCCGACTTTGCATTATGGAAAGTGCACGAGAAAATCTGTGAAAGTCATGTAGGAGCCAGGTCCCTGTCATAAAAACTACTTCTGTAAGGATACTATTAGCCGACCTTGTGTCATCATTCTATGGAGTATGTCAAAAAATATGACCGCTATCAGAAGAATGCAAACGTACAAAAATAGTCAGCCTCCGAGCTTACTCCGCTAAGCGCACCTTGGCCATTTGCACAATGGAAAATGGACATACTTGGTTCTTTTCCGATGGTGTTCGGACAGTGGAAGTTCTTCTTGGTCACAATCGACTACTTCATCAAATGGGTCGAAGCTGAACCACTAGCAAAAATTACCGAGGCTAAGGTACAGAACTTCATCTGAAAGTCAATAGTCTGTCAGTTCGATCTGCCCCAAATTCTCATAACTGATAATGGGCAATAGTTCGCTAGGATGAGGTTCGTCGAGTTCTGCGAAGATCTAAACATCTCCTACCACTTCACATCGATAGCTCACCCACAAGCAAATGGAGAAGCTGAAGTGACCAACTAGACTTTGGTGCAAGGCATCAAGATGAGGCTTGACAGAGCAAAGAAGACCTGGGTGGATGAACTCTACCACATCCTCTGGGCATACCAAACTACTCAAAGGTCGCCGATCGAAGAAACATCATTCGTCTTAGCCTTTAGAACGAAGGCAGTCATACCAATCGAGCTTAAACTCCCATCAGCACGGGTTGTCACCTTCAATGAGCAGCATAATCTGTGAAACCTTAGAGCCAACCTCGATCTGCTGGAAGAAAAAAAAGAGAAAGCCCAAGTTCGGATGGTGGCCTACAAACGAAGGGTGGCTTGATATTATAACTCCAAAGTCAGAAGTAAAACATTCAAAGTGGAGGATTTAGTGCTTCGGCGAGCCGTGATAGGGACGCGATGCTGTCGTTAAGACATCGTATTTATCAGTTTAATCCGACTTCTTAAAATTAGAGAAAATGCATAGATAGTAGTGAGTCGGGTCGAATCCACAGGGAAGGTAGTGTTTTTAGATTTGAAATCTTTGATTTTTAAAAAAAAAAAAAAAAAGAAAAGAGTTTTGGGATCAAAAGTGAAGTCGGAAAATAAAAAAAAAATTAAAAGGTGCAGAAATTTAAACTTGGTACTAAGATCTACTAGTTAGATCTTAGCATCTACTTGCAAAGCAATAATTTAAAGTGCAGAAATTAAATTGCAATAAAAATAAAAAGCAAGAAATTAAAGTGTAAAAATAAAATTTTTATTAATTAAAATTTTAGAATTTAAATACATAAAATTTAAAAAAAATAAAATAGCCTGATCTCTGATCTTGGATCGGCATTGGCAGAAAGATGGTGTAGAAGCTCGGCTCTTCTTCTCGGCACCCGTTGCTTCGAAGCAGCCTTTAACCCATAGCCTGGCTTCGCCCTGTACCAAAGCTTCACCTTGATCGGAGATATTTTTTGATGGCCTGGGGTCCTTTTTATAGAGCTAGGAGGGCTGGATATTTTTTCTAAAGGCAATATGGGACTAATGCCTTTGTAATCATCAAAATACAAATAAATTCGGATGAAATTTGAATCAAAATAGCTCAGATACGACTCTGGTAAATCTGATAAAATCCAGCCGTTCAACAGAAATCCAACGGTCCAAAAATCATCAAAATCGGATGCAGATAAGCTCAGATCGGGTCGGATTAAATTCTGGCCGTTGGATCGCGCTTGATCGAGGAAATCTGGCCGCAAATCGCGCTTCGGGAGTCTTGATCGCCGCCGGCAGCATTCTGGACCGTCGGATCAACTTCTTTGGATCATTTTGAATTTGAATCGAATATCCGATTGACCGCAATCATCCGCAGCCGTCCGATCGCGCAATCTGTTCCCATGGACCGCGTGACCGGCCGCACCGCACACCGCAACCAATCAGCGCCGCTGTTGTCGGACGAAAAGACTGAATTACCCTTGTGAGCCGCGATAAATTTCTGTAGACCCTTAAGGGGTCTAGGTCCACCACGTGGCAATCTCTGATTCGCCGGAATTTGCTGAGCTGGCGGTCCACGCCTGGATCGTGGACCGGCTGATGGCTTCAACGGCTGAGTCGGCTTGATGGCTCGGCTTGGCTTGGTGGCTCGGCTTGCGGAGCCGGCTGAGCCGTTTTCTTTTTTATTTAATTTTTATTTATTTTATATTTTTAAAAATTCATATCTTTTTCATTTTAGCTCCGTTTTACTTGAAATTTATTTCGTTGTGATCAGAAAAATGAGCTCTTTCTATTGATAATAAAATTTTATTTTTTAATTTTTATTAATTTTTATTATTTTTTAATTAATTTTTTAATTAATAAAAATATGAATTTTTCAAAAATTATATATAAATTGATTATTAATTATTAAAAATTAATATAAATTAATTGATAAATTAATATTTTTATTGGTGAATTTACTAACATGAGCAAAGTCGAAGGTCATCGTTCATTTTAGACGAGATGGAGGGAGAGGCCCATGTTAGGAATAGGAGGAGAACCTCATCCTAACATGACAATGGCCCTTTTAGACGAGATGGAGGGAGAGGCCCCGACAATGGCCCTTATGTGCCCCCACAGTCCGTTAGAAACAGGAGGAGAACCTCGTCCTAATGTGAGCAAAGTCGAAGGCCTCATTCATTTTAGATGAGATGGGGGAAGAGGCCCCGACAATGGCCCTTATGTGCCCCCACAGTCCATTAAGAATAGGAGGAGAACCTCATCATAACGTGAGCAAAGTCGAAGGCCTCGTTCATTTTAGATGAGATGGAGGGAGAGGTCCTGATAATGGCTCCTATGTGCCCCCACAGTCCATTAGGAATAGGAGGAGAACCTCATCCTAACATGAGCAAAGTCAAAGACCTCGTTCATTTTAGATGAGATGGGGGAGAGGTCCTGACAATAGCCCTTATGTGCCCCCACAATCCATTAAGAATAGGAGGAGAACCTCATCCTAATGTGAGCAAAGTTGAAGGTCTTGTTCATTTTAGATGAGATGGTGGAAGAGGCCCTGACAACGATCCCTATGTGCCCCCATAGCTCGTTAGGAACAGGAGGAGAATCTCATCCTAACATGAGTAAGGCCGAAGGCCTCGTTCATTTTAGACAGGATAAGAGGAAAGGCCCTGACAACGGCTCCATTATGCTCAACAATAAAAGAAGACAAGATCTCTCCCGAGCTTCAGCTTAGACGTCAACCCTGGTTGGAGACAAGATCTCCCATGAGCTTCAACTTCGACGTCAACCTCGGTTGGAGATAAGATCTCCCACAAGCTTCAACCACAACGTCAACAAGAGATGAGATCTCTCTGGACCTCGGCTGAAGACAAGATCTCCTCCGAGCTTCAACTTCAATGGGTGCGGAGGTCGAAAAAGAACTTCAATAGTCACCTTTTTTGTACTACCTTTCTTCGAGTTTCGAACTCAAAAGTAGGGGGACTATTGTTGGGGATAAACCCCACTCCCATCGAAGTCCAATCTGACACTTGGCCTAACGCAACCGACAATCATGGAAGAGCTTCGATCAAAAATCTTCCCTCCAATGGTCAGACCCCAGCCGAACTCCTCCAGCGGTCGAACCCCAACCGAACTCCTTCAACCATCGAATCCTAACCGAACTCCTTCAGTGGCTGAACTCCTCCAGCGACCAAACTTCTCCTGGATCTCTCCTTCAGTCAGACTCCTACGGAAGTCGAACTCCTTCCGGATCTCTCCTTCAGTCGAACTTCTATGGGAGTCGAACTCCTCTCAGATCTCTCCTTCAGTCAGACTTGTACAGGAGCCAAACTCCTCCCGAATCTCTCCTTCAGTTGAATTTTTATAGGAGCCAAACTTCTTCCAAACTTCTCCTTCAGTCAGACTTCTACGAAAGCCGAACTCCTTCCGGACCCCTCCTTCAATCGAACTTCTACAGGAGTCGAACTCCTTCCGGATCTCTCCTTCAGTCAGATTTCTACAGAAGCCAAACTCCTCCTGAACTTCTCCTTCAGTCAGACTCTTATGAAAGTTGAACTCCTTCCGGATCCCTCCTTCAATCAAACTTCTACAAGAGCCGAACTCCTCTCGAATCTCTCCTTCAGTCGGACTCCTATGGGAGCTGAACTCCTTTCGGATCTCTCTTTTAGTCGGACTCCTACGGAAGCCAAACTCCTTTCGGATCCCTCCTTCGATCGGACTTCTATAGGAGCTGAACTTCTCTCGGATCTCTTCTTCAGTCAGACTTCTATAGGAATCAAACTCCTTCTGGACTCCTCCTTCAGTCAGATTTCTACAGGAGCCAAACTCCTTCCGAGCTTCTCCTTCGGTCGAACTTCTACAAGAGCCAAACTTCTTCCATATCTCTCCTTCAGTTGAATCTCTACAGGAGCCGAACTCCTTCTTCAGCTAGTGTTCCTCCTGGATAATTCCTTCTAGTCGTATTTTCTTTGGGAGTCTGAACTCCTCTAAAATTGATATACATCAAAGCTCTTCACCCTTCCATGCAGCCCCGAGCGACTCAGTATTGGATGACTACAATCGTCACATCAGTTCGCTGCAGGCGACAGCGATCCGCTACGAGCGACGATGGCTGTCACCATCAATCTGCTGTAGGTGGCACTACAGGCAGCACCCCCCTCCATGACAGACTCCACCAAGCCTCGAGCAGCCTGCTATCAGGCAGCTACAGTTGTCACTATCAATCCACTATAAGCTCCATCTATAAAAAGGGATCCTTCAGATATGTTTTCTCTAAGCTCTCTTCTCCTTTCAAAAATTCTGTTGAATTTCTGCCTGAGCACTTCATTTTTATTGGCTAGAAGAGCTCACTTGATCGTTGGAGGGTCCTGCCGGAGCCACCACCATCGACTCTGGATAAGATTTTATTTTGCAGATCATCGATGGCAACCTTGTCTTTCTCGACTCCTGCTCGATCTGACGTCAACCAAATTCTGCAATAATATTTATAATAAATATTTATAATATTTATTATAAATATTTTATAAATTATTATAAATATATATAATTAATTAATAATACTATAAAATTTTAAAAAAATATATACCTGCGGCTATAGAGAGCAGGTTGCATCAAAAGCTCTTAGGGTCACCGGCAATGATGCTAGAAGAGGACGACGACACTAGAGATAATCTGCGAAATAAAAGCAAGATAGTGAGATAGAGAAGAGAGAGAAAGAGGAAAGAGATAGAGCAAGGGTGGGTGGGGATGGGGGCTAAGGGAGGGGGCATAGTGATGAGGAGGCCCAGGAGGCACAGTGATGGAAGGATCAGCGATCGGGAGGGCGAGTGTCGGGGGTGGGGGTGGTGGGGAGGAACGGCCGAGGATGGGGGGTTGGGGGGGGCAGGGTGGTGGGGAGGGGTGGCCGGGATGGGGGAAGGAGGGGCGTCGGGGGGAGGGTGGGGGCTGGGGGGTCGTGGAGGGTGGCGGGGAGGGGCGGGCGAAATGGGGGGCTGGGGGTGCAGGGTGGCGGGGAGGGGCAGCCGAGGATGGGGGAAGGAGGGCGGGTCGGGTGGGATTGGCGGGGAGGGGCTGCCGGGATGGGGAAAGGAGGGCGGCTGAGGGGAGGGTGGGGGTGGCGGAGCGGGTGGGGGTGGCGGGGAGGGGCGACCGGGGATGGGAGGAAGGAGGGGTGGCCAAAGGGAGGGTGGGGGGTGCAGGGTTTGGGTGGGGGGTGGCGGGTGGCAGGGAGGGGCGGTCGGAGATGGGGGGCGAAGGGGAAGAGGAAGGAGGGTGGCGCTGGTCGAGGGGGAAGAAGGGCGGCGCCGGTCGGAGGGGAAGAAGCCTCACTGACGATGGAGAGGAGAGGAAGAGACAGAGAGAGATCGAGCATGCACGAAAGGAAAGTAAGAAAAATTTGGAGATTTTTAACCTAACCTACGGCAGTGGTTATCAAACCGCTACCATAGATCTACGATAGCAGTTATCCAAAATCGCTATGATAGATCTACGGCAGCGGTTCTATAACTGCTGCCATAGATCTATAGTAGTGATTTCTTTTTTTTTTTAAATATTATATAATTTTAAAATTTAATATCCATCTTTACCATTCATTATCTAAATAATTATCATTAGAGTGTCGTTGCAAAAGGTCGCCTCGATCCGATGGCCCTAGCTTCATCGATTAGAAAAATTTGATTTCGACAATCATGAACGACGAGTGTGATGATCTGATAGATGAAGATCTTCGATGGATTCAAAAATCTACAACAATGATCTTGATGATGTTTGTAGCATACTATCAAAATTTTACTTCAATCGAATATCTTATCATGGTCAATTTAGTAGGAATAATTTTGATCGTTAAATTAGAAAACAACGATCAAAGGGTTAAACGACGTCCGATTATGAGATAATTTTTTAGTTAACTAATTTTTATTATAATTTAAATATTTTATATGATGATGATAGTAAAATTTAAATAATTTTTGTATAAACTATTTATGTTAAGCAGATATTGCAAAAGCATGAGCATAACAACTAATGAAGTTTCAAAATGGTTATCAGGAGACGTATAGTTTAAATCAATCTTCATCTCATGAGTTGAATTTTATAATCACCACCATAAAAATAATTAAAGTAGTAGCCAAGATCATTTATAAAAAAAATTTTCTCATAATCGGACACCGTAGATCACTCATTTATCATTTAATGGTCGAAACTAATCTATACTAAATTGATAAGATAACGATATCCGATTGAAGTAAAACTTTGATAGTATGCTACAAACATCATCGAGATCATTTTGTAGATTTTTGATCTATCGAAGGTCTCCATCTATTAGATCATCGCATCATCGTTCATGATCATCGAAATTAAATTTTTTTGATGACGAAGCTAGGGCCATCGGATCGAGGCGATCTTTTGTGATGACACTCTAATGATAATTATTTAGATAATGAACGATGAAGATGGCATTAAATTTTAAAATTATATAATATTTTTTTAAAATATATATATATATATATGGCAATAATTATAATTAACCGCTGCCATAAATAAGCTTATAGCAACGGTTTCTACTAACCGTGCTATAGGTCCGACTTATAGCAGCGGTTTTACTAATCGCTGCTATAGATCCGACCTATAGCAGCGGTTACAATAAATCGCTGCTATAGGTCAACCTATGGCAGCGATTTTTTATAACCGCTGCTATAGATCTGACCTACGGCAGCGATTTTTATTAACCACTGCTATATGTTGGACCTATGGTAGTGGTTACAAAAATCGCTGCCATAGGTCTGATCTATAACAGCAGTTAACGAAAATCACTGCCGTAGGATCTATGGTAGCGGTTTCGAAAATTACTGCCATAGACCATTTTTGTAGTAGTGTAGATCGGCTCAGTCTTAGATTGGATCGGTCTAGTTTGCATACCATGCATGCTGAACAGCCCATTTCAAAAGAGGATGACTTAGGGGTCGTCGCTTGGGTTGACCCTTTTGCTAAAACTTAAATTTCTTCTAATTTATGTATCCAAAAATCATGAGACTACCTCCAAAAGATCAAAAATTTTCTCTAGTTGCACTTGAGGCTTTCAAACCATATTTTCTTCTAACTTGATGAAATTATGATTTTACCCTTCTTCAAGAATCTTTATCTATTTAATTTTCTTAAAGTTCTTCACTTGGTGATTTTTGTGTTGGTCTTTTCTTAAATTAATTTCTTCAATTTGAATACTTGAAAAGATCTACATCCACTTTTGAAATACATGGTTAAATACTTAAACACTTAAAATTTGACGATCATCAAAATCAATTATGGGGTCAACAATCTTTTTTTTTATGATGACAAAATTTTGAGTATAGACATTGAAATATAATTTAATATATTTTAATAAATTAGCTAGTATAAGTCATGAAGGGATAATATATATAAATATAAATGCACACTTTATGAAAGCTTCAATTAATGTTTCACATAATTTATATACTCATATCAAAATAATATTTTAATTCAAATTAATGAGTATTAAAATTTCAAGCAAGAAATTCATTGAGTTTCTTAAGTATTAATTCTTCAAGCATATACTCAATATACTTCTCCTCCTTTTTAACAACATCAAAAAGCTCATGAGAAAAAAAAAGAAAAAATCATCAAAATCAACATTAAGATATTAAATTGAGAGATGTATCAAATTAAGAAGATCAATTTAAATTAGTCATCTCTTCTTTGAAAATTTATCTTTTGATTTGAAATATGTACAAAATATATCCTTTACTTTTTGAAATTAGCTTGAATTCAAATATCAAAGTCTCTCTCCCTTATTAACTGATGATAATCAAATTTAATAAATTTTAATTTAATTTCAAGAGGTTATTAAATTAAAACTTTATGAGACATTTAATATGAAAGTAAGCATGTTTGATATTAAATTTATATTGATATTACTCTTTCTTTTTCTAAAATATTTAAATTTAGATTTTTTAAGTCAATATTAAGGAATAGAGCTTTTCAAGATATTTTAGCATATTTTGATACCAAGTAAAATATGTCGACGTCCAATTTCTATTTTATACCATCAGATTTTCAATTAACTTCAAAAAAATAGAGATTTTCAAAATAAAACAAGTATAACATGAAAAAATTTTGACATCAATTTTAATATTTATTCTTTATCTTTCTCAAAAATTTTAGTCAATTAAGTTTAAAAAAGATATCATGCATGTATGAAGAAAATCAGTATAGTATCAAAGTGTTGAGTGGTGCTTTTTCAAATTTAGCTTTGAGTAAAAATTAAAATAATTTTATAAAAATTTCTCAAGATACATTAAAATTTTAGTTCATATTTAGATTTATGTTTCAAATTCAACTAAACTCCAATCAATTATCAAGAATAATCATGCAAATCAAAATATGAAACCAGCATATTAAAGATACCACTTTAAGTAATTTTTAATTATTAAGAATAAGTTATTTATTTGAAACTATTTTAAATCAAGTAAATCAAATTGAATAAATACATAAAAGCATAAATTAAAAAAACTATAATAATATTAATTAAAAATTTAAAATTAATATAATAAAGTTTAAAATAAGATAATTGATTGAAAATTTAAGATCATAAATTTATTAGTATTTTTAATTAAATCAAATGAAAAATATCTCTTTCCCTACTTTTCATACTAATAGCTAGATTAATTTATTTTTCAACTTTTTCTTTCTTTTTATTTCAAAATAAGCATATTTTAAATTTGGATTATCAAATTAAAATATACATATTCATTCTTTAGCATTATCTTCTTTTTTTTTTTCAAAATTTGCATACTTAAGTTTTTCAATTTTTATTACTCTTTCTTTTTCTTTCAAGTTAAGCATCTTTAATTTGATACTATATTAAACTTTAATTAATACTAATTTAGTAATCAATTCATCTTAAATAAAATTTTTTCTTTATGTCAAGATATTTTTAATCAAGTAGCCTTTTAAGAGTAAAAAATTTACTTTCTCTTTCTATCTTTTAAATTGAGCATATTTAATATGAACTTAACTGATGCCAAATTTAAAAATTTAGATTATTTAATTTTTAAATTTAAATTTTTAAATTAAAATATATTTTTAATTAAAAAATTATATCTTTTTTAATATTTTCTATTCTTTTTATAAAAAATACATTGTGGGTTTTACTTTTAAATTCATATCAAGAGTTCTTCCATTTCTAAAAAATATAGATGCATACATACTTCTCAATTTTAATTAAAAAAGCTCTGGACTTCAAAAATTTTGAATAATATAGTCTTGAAAATATTTCTCTCTTTTTAATACTAGAGTAGATCATTCAAAAATATATTACAAAAATTTATCTTAAATAATCTAATAGCAAGAATATGATCATGAAAATTTAAATTTGAGACATAGCATACTTTTCTCTTGCCAAAAGAAAATGCAATAGAATTCAAGGCAAAAATAGACTATTTGATATAAAATATAATAACAATTGTGATAAGTTTTTAAGAAATTATTTATTTGTGCTATTTAAAAAAAGTTTTTTGTTTGTTTCTTTGAACTTTATAAATCCGAGATATATAGATCCTTTCAAAATTAAGAATTTAGATATATCATAATTTTTTTTAAAAAAAATATCTTTTTCTTTTCTTAAATAGTATCAATTAGTTTAAAGTATAAAAGTACTAATCTTATAATTTTTTTAAGATATAATATCAAAAATATATTCATGCAAATCAGATTATACTTAAGGATAATTTTTTTTTTATCAAAGATAAAGCAATTGGATACAAGACAATAATGATCTATTTGATATTAATTGTTAAATTTTTTTATTAAAAAAGATAAATTAATTTAAATTTAGATCAAATTATCTTGATTGGTTAATTTGAATTGATATCATCAAATCATACAAAATAAATCATAGAAAGATATTCTGTTTAAACTTAGATCTTTCTTTTCTTAAGAAATATAATTTAATCAAATAATTAGATTTAAAAAATATATATTTTTGAATTTATCTTAAATGATATTATATCAAAAGATTTAGCTATGCAAAATCAGATTTGAAACAAAGATATTCTTCTCTTTTTGCCAAAAAATAAATCAATCAAATACATGATAAATAGTAAACTATTTGATACCAATTACTTGAAACTGAAGTTCATTTTAAATATTTAGCTTTAAAGATAAATGATAATAGTCTTGAAATATTTTACTTGATATCAACTTCAAAAGATTCAAGAAAAGTATTTTTCTAATTTAATTTTCAAAATCAATCATTTAAAATAAAATAAGAATGTTCATCAATAATTTTTTTTTAAGATCAAAAACTCAATCAAATCGATGATCAAGAAAGATATTCAAGTAAATTTAGGAGATTAAAAATTAATCAATTGAGGGGGGTATGAAAATCAAACAAATCTAGTATGATCAAATTAAGAAGAATCTAGATAATAGTTCTATGGAATTTGATTCAACTTAAAAAATTTCAAATTCTTAAGATAAAACTAAGATGTAATGCAAATTAATACTTTAAGCATTTGATCTTTTATGATTGAATGTTTAATCTTCAAGTATTTAGGTCATAAAATTTTTAAAAAATTTTGATAATTAAGTATTTTATGAAAAAATATCAAAATTTGTTTAATTTATAAGTTTAGTACCAAAATAGTTTCATATACAATCAAGCTCATAGCAATTTAGATTTCTTAAATAATTGAAGATCGATATAGCATGATACAAAGGATTGAACCAGCATGCTGAATTTAAAATAAAATAAAGATCTTAAAATAAATAATCAACATGATATACTAATTTTAAGCAATATATCAAAACATTCAAGCCATAGAGTATGATCATTATAAGTAATGATGAATCATCAAAATCAATCAAACACACTCAATAATTATACTAATTAATAATCAAAATATATTTAATAAATAATTATGACATAATATAAAAAAATTTAGATTTTATCAAAATAGCATCATCCATCCATTTTCATTTTCAAGGCATCCACAAAAAATTTCTTTCTTTAGTTTCATTGGATCCTCATAATTTTTTAAACCCAAGTCATCTTCAATCCATAGGAGTTAGTGCTCAAGGTTTTTGTTGAAATCCAAATTTACCTAATCAAAGTATGGCCAATTCTTTTAAAATTATACTCTAAAATTTTATGATCTACTTTGTTACATTTAAAATATATAATTGAATGATCTTCAAATGAAGCTTTGCTAAATATATTTTTGATAAATTTTTTATTTTTTCAAAGAATTATAATCAATTTCTACTTTATCAAAACATGATCTTTTGATTATTTAAAATTGCTTGAAGCTTTTGAGATCCAATTATAAACTTTTTAAGCGTGGACTTCAAGTTTTCAATCTTTTTTCTTAGATTGGTATTTTCTTTCAAAAAAGATTTTTTTTCTTTCAACAAGTTTTTTTTCTTATTATATAAATTTGATCTTTCTAATTTTATTTTTAGCTTAATATTTTCTTCAACTAAAGATTTTTCAAATTAGAAGTACTTTCTTTTCTTTAGCCAAAGTATTATTTTCTTTCAAAATATCTTTCTTTTTCTAACAAGATCTTACTTCTTTTCATTAGCTAAGAAAAGATTTGACTTTTTGAATATATTCTTTATTTTTCAGCCTTAATTTTCTTAAATTCATCCATTAATTTATTAAAGACTTCATATAATTTATCAAAATATAAATAAAAAAAATTTAATTTATCTCATCTTCATTGATCATGAGGTAAAGATTTATAGTACTTTTTTCTTCTTTTCATTTCTCATTCATTGCTTTGCTCCTCCTTAATTAATATATTTTTTTTGTTTTCTCTTCTTCTTCTTCTTTTCATCCTCATGAGCCATAAGGCATTAGGTTGGGATGAGCTTTCTTAACTTTTTGAAAGCTTGATTCTTCTTCTTAATTTACTCTTTCATAAATTATTTTTAATTTTCCCATATTTGATTCACTAAAATACATAAAAAGATTTTATTAAACTCATTAATATCTAAGAAGCAATAAAGTATATTCATTGCCGTAGCATTCATTTGAATCACTTCTTTATTATGAATCAATGCATTGGATGTATGTAGATCATTGATTATAACTTTTCATAAATTATAGTCATGTGTTTGAATGAAGATTTTCATTCTAATTTTTCAATGTATGTAATTTGATTCATTTAATGATAGTGGTCTATCTATGGAATAACCTTCATTAAATAAAAATTCTATCTGGATTGCCATTGATCTTTTGCCTTTTGACCGCTAGGTCAGCAAATAAATATTAGAGCACCTACTTTGATATCACTTATTGCCCAGAGGTGGCAACCCAAGAAGAGGATGAATTGAATTTATAAAATTTTTGACCAAATTTAACTCTACATAAGTATGTGCTTTACTTAACTTAATTTAATTTAATAAAATTAACTAATGTTTGCAACGAAATCAAGTATGAATGAATTTAAGTAAGAGTTGATCTAAATTAATAAGTAATTAGCAATTTAAGGCATGCAAGATATGTAAAATAATAGAAAAGAAAATACAACACAAATGCATAAAGAATTTATAGTGGTTCGGTGCAATCCTGCACCTACGTCCACTCTTCAAGCTCTTCTTAAAAATTTTATTATAATCCTAGATTATAGTATGTTTGTTTTAACCCAGGATCACAAATAAATTCTAGTTGGTTTTGTCGGGCTCACCAACCACAACCCTACATCGATAATTTTTTTGGATTCATTATCAACCTAGTTGATTTATGGAATCACCAATCAAAGTCTATACACCGTCCAATTATTGATTTGGACCAGCCTATATCCTAAGTTTCTTATCCCAAAGAAATTTGTAAAGAAAACAAAAATATAAGTATTAAAATTCAGCACAAGAAAGAAAACAAAAAGAAAACTCTTATGCAGCTCAAAGAAGAGACTAAATGAATGCTCTTTGGTAGCTTCTCTTCTCTTCAAATGGTGCTGAGAGATTGCTTGAAGAATTATGAAAGATGACTCTTAGATGCCCTCTAAATTTGAAGCTCAAATCTTTCTCTTTCTTTTTTTATTGGATTTTCAATGTAACGCTTTCTTCTTGAATGATTTTCTTTCTTAAATTCTTAAAAATTTATCTAAAATATTTTTTTAACTCTTTTTATACTTGGAAGTAGCTTAGGAGTGAGTTTCGATCGTTGGAAAGCTTGAACTAGCTGTTTGAGTGGAGAATAGCTTGTTTGAAAAAACTATAGAAAACTAGTTATTTATGATCGTTGCAGTCATTAGATTGGCTCAATTTTTGATTGGGTTGGCTCAGTCCTCACTAGATCGGCTTAGTTTATAACTGAATCGGCTCAATTCCCTAGATCTTGAAAAACTGACTTTCTGCACTTTCTATCTTTTACTTTTACTAAGATTAGGTCAGCTCAGTCTCAGACTAGGTCAGCCTAGTTTGCATCTTATGCATGCCGAACAGTTTATTTCAAAAGAAAATGACCTAGGAGTCATCCCTTGATTGATCCTTTTTGCTAAAATTTAAATTTCTTTCAATTTATGTATCCAAAATCATGGGACTGCCTCTAAAAGATCAAAAAAAAAAAATTTAGTTGTACTTGAGGCTATCGAACCATATTTTTTTTTAACTCGATGAAATTATGATTTTGTCCTTCTTTAAGGATCTTTATTAATTAATTTTCTTGAAGCTCTTGACTTAATTATTTTTGTATGGATATTTTTCTGGATTAATTTCTTCAATTTGAATACCTGAAAAGACCTACATCCATTTTTGAAATACATGATTAAATACTTAAACACTCAAAGTTTGACAGTCATCAAAATCAATCATTAGATCAACAATTTGCTTCTCTATCTATTAGAAAGAATATAAGCTTAATTATTGATCTTAAATTTTATATTTATCTATTGAGAGTATATTAAAAGATCATATGATAGATCGATTAAGTTCAAGAGCAATTGAAGTCTAACGAGAAAACTTAATATCTTTATCAAGAATTAAGATATTAATTTTGATTATAAGAAAAAAATAGTTTTGATTCAGATCAATTATTATGGTAATGATCTTTTTCTTATGAAATGATTTAAGAATAAATTTGTATGAGAATTAGAATATTAAAAAATTTTGAGGATGAAATTTTTTTTAGGAGGAGAGAATATAATATCCAACCCTACCATAGCATAATTTTTTAAAGCATAACAAAAAGAATTTTTTTCTAAGGGCCAGCACCTACTCTACACATGCTGGGAAGATGGAATTACTATAGATGTAGGGAATACATGGAGAAATCCTGAAGGAGTTCTCTTCTGATTGTGATTTCTTATAAATCCACCAAGATTTTGAGGTATAATTAAACTATAATTCTTCTCTTTGGAGGCCTATTTAAACTCCTCAATCCTTTTGAATTTCTTCACCAAAAATCATCATTGTTGGCTACCTTTTTTTCCCAGTTTCCTCTTTGTAAACCGATAATTTGATCTTACTTTGGCCATTGGAAATCAGATTAAATCCCATCCAAAAATTAGGTAAATCTTTTCTTTCATCTTCCCTTAATCTCTTATAGGTTTTAAGCTTGAAATTTTGTTGATTTCTATTAGAAATCTCTTGAAATCATTGATTTCTAATTTTCCATCTTTTCTGGATTTTATCTTTAATTTTTTATTATTGATTGCCATTGTCAGTTGCCTAGCCTTCCCTTCTAGCCACCTTCCCCTCTAGCCACAAGCATCGCTGGCAGGGGGAGGATCTCCCATGCCTTAGGAATGAGGGAAAGAATCTCATGTTCCATCAAGAAAAGTGGAAGAGGAAGAGGATGCGGTCCTCTGTTCCACCGTAAAAAAAAGAAAAAAGAGAAAAAGAAAAAAAAGAAAAAAAAATTAAAGAAAAAGAAGAAAGAGAGAGAGAGAGAGTCTCTTCCTTCCTCTCTTCCTTTAGGTTGAATCTCTACTTTCTCTCTCTAGGAGGTCTGACTTTCTCTCTCCACTTCTCTTCTCTATGGATTTGCTCTCATAAAATTTCTCTCTCTAGACTGTTTTCTCTCTTCAAGAATTTTTTTTCTCACTGATTGATTCAATAAAATATTCTCTTTTAATGATTCTATCTAATCCATAAGAAAATAATTTTGATCCGCAGTCACTAGACACCATGCCGACATACACTTTGACCAAATCTGCATACCATTAAAATTGATTATTTATGATTTTATTAGACAATCTACACACTAATTGAATCATAATTTGATTTAATCATCTTGATTAGATGGATTGGAACGTCGAGCTGTGTCACAGGACGGGCCATGTTCCATCTTGTTAATTTCTTTGATATTGTCTCTCTATATGACTCATTAACCTAGTGAATCGATCCATTGTGTGCTTTGAATTTTGAGTTGATTTTGGTAAGAAATTTTGAACTACTTTATCAATCAAAAAATATGCCTATACTATCAAGCCTTTGTAGAGCATCACGAGATCTGTTCCTTGTGATCTCTATTAAATCATTATATTTTAAGTAATTCTCATTAGATGAAGCCATCCTAGTCATACTTTTAGTTGGGTTATTTCGCTCTTCTTGATTCGTTTAAGCTCTTCGAGATTTCTTATGAATGGGCTTCTAAAAATTGACTAATTAATTTATTTTAATGGTTTGAATAGGTCTATCTGATCTGCTTGATTGAAGTCAAATTTTAAAGCGTGATGATGTAAGTAACTAATGCTTTAAGTATATTTTCGAATGATATTTGAAAAAAAATTATCACTAGTTATTTAATTTAGATTATTGTTGGGGATAAATCCCACTCCGGTCGAAGTCCAGCTTGATGTTTAGTCCAATGCAACCGATAATCATAGAAGAGCTTCAGCGGCCAAACCTTAGCCGAACTCCTTCAGCCGACTGAACTCTCCAGTGGTGGAAACCCTTTAGCCGACCAAACTTCTCAGCGGTCGAACCCCCAGCCGAACCCCTTCAGCCGATCGAACTTCTCAGCGGGCGAGCCCCAGTCAAACTCTTCCAATAGCCAAATTTCTGCCAAACTCTCCAAGAGCCAGACTCCCAGACTTCTCCTTCGGCTGGGCTTTTCAGGATCAGACTCCTCCCAGACTTCTCCTTCGGACTCCTCCCAGACTTCTCCAGGAGCTGGACTCCTTTTAGATTTCTCCTTCGATCGAACTTCTCCAGGAGTCAGACTCCTTCTAGACATCTTCTTCGATCGGACTTCTATAGGAGCCAAACTTCTTTTGGATTGCTCCTACAATCGGACTCCTTCCAAATTTCTCCTTCAGTCAGGCTTCTACGAAAGCCGAACTCCCTCCTGATTCCTCCTTCAGTTTGGACTTCTACGGGAGCCGAAACTCCTTTCGAATTTCTCCTTCAGTCAGACTTCTATGGGAGCCAAATTTTCTCCGAATTCCTTCTTCAGTCGGACAACTACGGAAGCCAAACTCCTTCCGGGCTCCTTCAGCTAGCGTTCCTTCCAGATAATCCTCTCTAGTCGTATTCCCTTTGGAAGTCCGAACTCCTTTGGAATGGATATACGTCAAAGCTCTTCACTCCTCTATGCGATCCCAAGCGGCTCATATCGAACGGCTGTAGCCGTCACTATCAATCTTGCTACAGGCGAGGCGATCCGCTACCGAATGGTGATGGCTGTCACCATCAATCTACTTGCAGGCGGTGCTACAAATGGTGCCTTCCTTCATGACTGATTTCGTCAGATCTTGAGCGATCCGCTATCAGGCAGCTGCAACTGTCACTATCAACCCGCTACAAGCTCCACCTATAAAAAGAGATCCTCCAGATATGTTTTCTCTAAGCTCTCTTCTCTTCTTTGAAACTATGTCATACTCTTTTCTGAGCACTCCATTTCTGTTGGTCAGAAGTAGCTGACTTGATCGTCGGAGGATCCTACCGAAGCCACCACCACCGACTCGGATGGAACTTTTATTTATGGGTCACCGACGATGACCTCATCCTCCTCTCGCTCTAGCTCATCTCGACGTCAACCAAATTCTGCATCAACAGAATTGATGCTAGGAGGAGGGCCTCTGTCTTTGAGATACCCTTGTTATTAAAGAAATGCTCAATCGATCCTGTCGACCTTCTTCTTTAAGGTTCATCTCCACCCTCTTTCTCAATCCCAAGAAATGCCTTAAAAAAGGTGACTATCCGGAGATCTACTGCTTCTACCGTCAGATCTGAGCTGGATCCATCCATTCCTGCTCCATCATCGTACTTCAACCTCCACCTCCATTGACGGCCATGGTAGATCCAAAGTAGTTTAACCTATTGATGCAGCAGGTTCAGAGCCTCACCAAGATGGTGCAAGCCATGCAGCAGCCCTCAATGATGACTCCACTAAAAATCCGCCATCAGGATGTCTGAAATTGATCCCAAAAAAGAGCACTTGGGCTAGCATACCCGTTACCTCTGAAAGAAGAAATAGAGAGCAGAGGATCCGTTTCGAATCATGGTTCTTCTCTGAAGGATACCTTCTCCATCTTGTAGTCGGAAGCCCTCCAAGGTCTGCGATCGAGATAACGTACTTGATCACAAACTGCAGGAGATGAATCGATGAATTGAGAAACTCTTACCATGTCACTCCAGCTCGCTATGATGATGTCTGCATCGATCCCCCTTTCTCTCCTCGAATTATGCAAGAGCCCGTTCCACCAAACTTCAAGCTCCCTTAATTTGAAAGCTACGATGAATCTCTGATCCGATCGATCATCTAAAGGCCTTCTGGACCATGATGCTGCTCCATGACGCAGCAGACGCCATATTATACTGAGTTTTTCCATCTACCTTAAAGAAAGCAGCAAAAAATTGGTACTCGATGTTGAAGTCAGGTATGACTTCTCTTTTGATCAGATGAGCTATTAGTTCGTGCTCACTTCGTCAGCTACCGACGTTCGCTCGAGGTTTAGATTCTCTGATGAATATCAAGCAGAAGGAGGGAGAATTCATCCGAACTTATGTTACCCAACTTAATGCTGCTGCATTGGAGGTCTAGAACTTAGACCAGTTTTGTTGTAATGGCCGCACTCAAGGATGGCCTTTAGAAAAATGATTTGCTATTTCTCCCTAGAGAAGAAGTACCTCAGAAACTTTGTCGATCTGCTAGCTTGGATTGAGGGATATGTCCGTACGGAAGAAGTCTTTAAGTTTGAAAAATGAAGAAGCCATAGGAGAGCGGCGGACGACGAGTCTAATAGACCCACCATCGATGGAGGATCGAGTTGAAGTTCGACCACACTCATGGACTTCCTCCAAGCGCAACGAGCCCGAACTCCTTCTCGAGCTCATCATTAAGGAAGCCCCGACAGAAGGGTGCGAAAGAAGTCATTCCCCAGAAGGTTCCGCACATACACCCCATTAACGTTCCTAAAACTCAAGTTCTGATGAAAATTAAGAATCAGCTACCAAAACAGAAGAATTACGATCTCCCCCAAAATAATGATCGAAGCAAGTTATTACCTCTACCATCATGACCACGCCATGATACTGAAGAATGCATTCGATTCTGAGATGAAAATCGAGGAGCTCATTCAGGAAGGTCGGGTTGGATCGATTCCTCAGATGCCAGCCTAAAGCAGGAGAAGATTCAACCAAGGCATTGCCATAGTCAGAACAACCAATGACGAAGGAACAACAAGGAGGTTGGCCACCTTCCGGCATCATCAATACTATCTCTAGGGGGGTTGGTACTTCGGCGAGCCATCATCTCCCAACCTCAAGGCCAAGTGAAGCTTGCTCCAAATTGAGAAGGCCAGCATAAAATAGAGGAGATCGCCCGGCCCAAAACTTGTCACCTGAAAGAACTCGGAGGAACAATGCTCCCATGATCCTAAAATATAGAGATCTGAGGATGTTCTGCAGTAATTTTTCTTCAATAAAATTCTTTCATTTCAATATTATTATTTTTTGATGTAAAAACTATGTGATGATAGAAAAAAAAAATAGTCAATAGTGGCCATGTTAAGAACAAGAGGAGAAACCTCATCCTAACATGAGGCAAGTTGAAGTCCTTCAACCTCGGTTAGAGATAAGATCTCTCTCGAGCTTCAGAGTCTATGTCAACAAGAGATAAGATCTTCTTCAATCTCAACTAGAGATAAGATCTCTTTCGAGCTTTAGAGTCTACGTCAATGGAGATAAGATCTAGAGATAAGATCTCTCCCGAGCTTCAGAGTCTACGTCAACAGGAGATAAGATCTTCTTCAATCTCGGCTAGAGATAAAATCTCTTTTCGAGCTTTAGAGTCTACGTCAACAGAAGATAAGATCTAGAGATAAGATCTCTTCCGAGCTTCAAAGTCTACATCAACAGAAGATAAGATCTCCTTCAACCTCAGCTAGAGATAAGATCTCTTTCGAGCTTCTGAGTCTACGTCAATAGGAGATAAGGTCTCCTTCAACCTCGGCTAGAGATAAGATCTCTTCCAGCTTCTACGTCAATAGGAGATAAGATTTTCTTCAACCTCGGCTAGAGATAAGATCTCTCTCAAGCTTCTACGTCAATAGGAGATAAGATCTCCTTCAACCTCAACTAGAGATAAGATCTCTTCCGAGCTTCAGAGTCTACTGTCAATAGGAGATAAGATCTCGTTCAACCTCAGTTAGAGATAGATCTCTCCCGAGCTTTTAGAGTCTATGTCAACAGGAGATAAGATCTCCTTCAACCTCGACTAGAGATAAGATCTCTTTTGAGCTTTAGAGTCTACATCAATAGGAGATAAGATCTCCTTCAACCTTGGCTAGAGATAAGATCTCTCCTGAGCTTTCTATGTCAACAGAGATAATATCTCTTCAACCTCGACTAAAGATAAGATCTCTTCCGAGCTTCTACATCAACAGGAGATAAGATCTCCTTCAACCTCGACTTGGAGATAAGATCTTTCCTGAGCTTCAAAGTCTACGTCAATTAGGGATAAGATCTCCTCAATTTCGGCTAGAGATAAGATCTCTTTCGAGCTTCAGAGTCATATGTCAACAAGAGATAAGATCTCTTTTCAACCTCGGCTAGAGATAAAATCTTCTCCTGAGTTTCAAAGTCTACGTCAATAGGAGATAACAATCTCCTTCAACCTCAGCTAGAGATAAGATCCTCTTCCAAGCTTTAGAGTCTACATCAATTAGGAGAATAAGATCTCCTTCAATCTCGGCTAGAGATTAAGATCTCTTCCGAGCTTTCTACGTCAACAAGAAGATAAGATCTCCTTCAATCTCGACTAGAAATAAGATCTCTTTCGAGCTTCTATTGTCAACAGGAGATTAAGATCTCCTTCAACCTCGGCTAGAGATTAAGATCTCTCTCGAGGCTTCAAAGTCTAACGTCAACAGGAGGTAAGATCTCCTTCAACCTAGACTAGTGATGAGATCTCTTCCAAATTTCTACATCAACAGGAGATAAAATCTTCTTCAACCTCGACTGGGGATAGGATCTCCCCCGAGCTTCAACATCTATGTCAACGAAGATGAGATCTTCTTCAACCTCGGTTGAAGATAGGATATCTCTTCTCT